>ML374633.1:0-66256 GCA_005239525.1 Nicotiana knightiana | reverse complement strand
GGGGTCTATTTATATGTTTAGGACAAACCCTAAACATGTAGGAGACTTTTATTCCAACCGGGAAACACTTAAACTTTTCAAAAACTCGAATTTAGCCGGAACAGGGGCTTGGCGTTTGGGCCCCTGGTGCCTGGATAACGCCAGGCTAAGGCAGGCGTTTCAGCTCTAACGCCTGGCTAACGTCTCGCAGGGTCAGGCGTTTGGGCTCTAGCGCCCGGCTATAGCCCGGTGCACTCCTCCTCGCCTCTTGAGCGTATTTTCGATGTATTTGCATCCATTTAGCTCGGTTTCCATCTCCAATTTACCTACACATGAAATAGACTCCATTATGCACAAAAAAGTGTATTTTTATCATTAACGCACATAAAATGTAAGGTATATAACATGTTAAACTATGAATTATAGCCTCACATCAGTCCCCCCTCCCCAGGATAGTGTTATGGACTTAGCGTTGCTTGTGAACGATATTCAGTATTTTGTAGTAATGAGCAATTTAGCTCGGTGTGTATCTCCTTATGTGAATTTGTTGTGTGTTTGTTTCCCGTTTTCTGAGGAAAGTTCACATTAGTGTGTGAGTTGAGTAGTTCCTCTCAGAGTTCTTTTTCCTTATGTATCGCACTCGAGTTTGTAGTTTATTAGCTTTGTGGTGTCATGTGAGACTTTTGGTCATGTCGGGGGTGGCTTATCGCCTGATCGGTTCGTACTGGGTGAAAAGGGTTTAATGGATCTAGGATCAGTGCAATCAGATTCTATGAAGTGTATTAAATAGCAAATGCCATTATTTGATTCAGCATGGGGTGATGGCTTTTATCGGGAGTATAGACTTAATGATTTGTTGACGCACAGTTGGTTATGAAATTCTACACATCTCCTCCGTCGTGGCGGTATTGCAAAGGGTTAGAACAGGATTTATACATGTCATGATGTGCATTGGGAGCATCAGATTCGTGGAATTTCGGCTATTGTTATTAGAGGATGTTGTTATAGTCGTGTGCGTTATGCAATGCATAGTGTGAATTCAGCAAGGGTATGCAATCATGTATCGCTGCATTGTGTAGTGATTGATACGGTATTAGTAGGTTGGAAGCATGCATGCCAGAGAATTTTGGGTGTTGGAATTGCGTTCTAAGCTTATTTGTTTAAATAAAAGAGAATATCTTCAAATTTGCTCGACCTAAGGTGCTCAACTGAGTTTTAGTAGCACAGGTAGGTGCACGAGGTGTTCAACAGTGATTTCAGACAATTCCAGCGCAGTTCTTAACACGTTCGAGGACGAACGTATGTTTAAGTGGGAGAGAATGTAACGACCCGATCGGTCGTTGTGAGTTCTAGCGCGTCGTTCGGCAGTTTGAGGCCAGGAGCAGCTTCACTTAAAGTATTGTTACATGTACGTGTGGTTGGAATTAAATTTTGGGAAGCTCAGAGTTGGTTTAGAGAGAAAGAGTCCCACTTCAAAAGCTTTGAGTTGGAAAAATTGACTAAGGTTGGATTTTTGAGTAAACGACCATGGAATCGGGATTTGAAGGTTTCAGCAGGTTCTTATGATGATTTCGGACTTGGCCGTATGTTCGGATCGGGTTTTGGATGACCCGAGAGCTTTCGGCGTCTATCGTGGAAGTTAGCATTTTAGAAGAAATTCATAAATTTGGGTTGAGGTGCATTTTTCAATGTTATCGAGGTTTGTTTGGAATTCCGAGTCCGGGAATAGCTCCGTATGGTGATTTTAGTATTAGGAGCGCGTCCGGATAGGAATTCGGAGTTCCGTAGGTCATTTTAGAGTCATTTGGCTAAAGTTAGAAATTTGACGATTTTTTAGAAGGTTTACCGAAAGTGGACCTTTTAATATTGGGGTCGGATTCCAATTCCGGAAGTTGGAATAGGTCCCTAATTTCATTTATGACTCGTGTGCAAAATTTGAAGTCATTCCGGATTGATTTGATATGTTTCGGCGCAAAATATAGAAGTTGAAAGATTTGAAAACTCAAAATTGATTCGATGCGCGATTCGTAATTTCGGCGTTGTTTGACATGGTTTGAAGCATCGACTAAGTTCGTATTGTATATTTGGACATGTTGGTATAATTGGTTAAGGTTCCGAGGGCCTCGGGTGGATTTCGGAAGGTTAACGGAATGGATTTCAGACGAAAAAAGCTACTGCAATTTTCTGCTGCAAAAGCTATTTTGGACAGCAGCTGGTGCATTGTAGAGCTGACTTTGGAAGCTTACATATCGAAATATATAAGGAATATGAAACTTTTCAAAACATGAAAGTTGTAGCCCTTTGATTTTAGGTTCCAGAAAGTTAAATCATTCATCATTTAGACATTTGTACAGAAAGCTAGGATCGATTGAATGAAGGCTAGTAAAGTAGTTTCGCCAGAAATTTCTAATGCGTGGAGACGACTTTAGAGCCGCCAGAAATTTGGATATTTCTACAAGATGTTATGGACGTTTTAATAAAAGGTTTCCAGCTTGGGAAATCTTGTAATACAAGGTACAACCCGTACAACGCAAGGTACAAGTCGATGAAGCGCATGTACCTATATAAGGCAGTCATGGACAGCAGCCATTTTTTGAGGATTTTCTTGAGCTAGGGATTGGTTCTTTCATGGTGGATTCAACCTTGGGGACTACTTAACATACAAGGTGAGTTTTATTGGATATTTTAAGTTAATAACATCCTATTAACACTAGTATTAACATCATTCAATCTTTTAAATCCCTAGAAACTTCAAGAAGGCAATACTAATGCTTCAATCTCATTTCTTATGAGTTGGTGAGAGTAATTCTAATATTTGTTTAAAGTTGTTATGGTTGGATAATTGATTTCATAAACCCTAGTTCATGGCATGAATAGTGTTCTTGAGAAAATGACAGAGAGATAAATAGTGTTTTTAGAAATGAAATTAAAGGATGCAATGAACCTATGGAATCATTTTCTAGCTTAGTTGGAGGTGTTCAACTAAGTAATCACCAAATTGAATATTTTGGAAATGTTAGATAAGGAAGACGATGAATAGTAATTTGGCGGTGTTGGAGAATTAATGTACTATCATTGATGACTTCAAATGGGCATTAAATGATAAGAGTGGAGTTGAATGTGCTAGTAAGTGAACATATTAGATGATTTGAGTTGGAGGCTTATAGCCAACTTGTGAGCCATAAATGGATATTGATAAATATTTTTGAGTCATACTTTGATAGTAATTGACCAATAGGCCTAAAACCTACAGGCAATTCAACTAACTCCCAAACTCTATTGTGTTCCATGGAGTGCATTTCATCTTTTATTGTCTCATGTCATTTATCAATAATTGGAGAGGAAATAGCTTGAGCATATGATAAAGGATCAGTCAGCTCTCCAATATCACTAAGATATTTAGTCACATAAATGATAAAATCATTAGAGATCGCAGACCTTCTTTCTCTTTGTGACCTGCGGAGTGGTTCATTGTTTACATTTTGCTCAGGAGCTATAGAATCTTTGTCATTGTTCCCTTGATTCTCCCCCTCATGAATAAGTTAGTTCACTACATTTTCATGTACAATAGGTATAGGGACAATGACATCCTTCTCTTTCAATACAATTTCCTTACCACATGAACAATCACAATCACAAACATCATGCTCAAGAAATTTTGCATTAATAGACTCAACGATTCTAGTGCCATGCTCAGGACAGAAAAACCTAAAACCTTTAGAGTGGTCAGGATAGCCTATAAAGAAACAACTAGTAGTTTTGGGAGCAGTTTTATTTTCTATGGGTGAATAAATACGAACTTCAGCTATGCATCCCAAATATGAAAATGAGTCAAGTTAGATTTTCGGATTGTCCATAGTTCAAAGGGAGTTTTCAAGACAAATTTTGTAGGAACTCTATTCAGGATATAACTAGTTGTTTTTAAGGCTTCACCCAAAAGAGAGGCTAGTCTTTGACATCATACTCCTCACCATTTTCATGAGAGTATGATTTCGTATTTTAGCCACACCATTCTGCTCAAGAGTTACTGGTATGGTATATTGTGCTACTATCCACATTCTTGCAAAAATAAAGCAAAAGATACATTGACCAAACTTATCATATTTTTCATAGTACTCACCACCACGGTTAGACCTCACTATCTTAATGGATTTCCTAAGTTTTTTTTCAATTTCAGTCTTGTAAATTTTAAACATATCAAGTGCTTCAGATTTTTCTTTTAAAAGATATATAACAATATTTTTAAAAGTCATCAATAAAAGTAATAAAATACTTTTGATTGGTGAAAGTACGTACATAAGGTCCATTAATATCAGTATTAATAATTTCTAAGAGTTCAGAGCTCCTAGTGGAACCCTTTCTCTTAACCTTGGTCATTTTACCCTTAACACAATCCACACAAGTTTCAAAATCTTTTGGATCAAGAATAAGTAAAATATTTTCCTTTACCAATCGTTCAATTCTTTCTTTAGAAATATGACCAAGACGCCTATGCCATAACAAGTAAGACTTTTTACTCATAGCAGACCTTTTGTGGGTAATATTTTTAACATGCATTGCAGAAAAAATTCCATTCAACACATTCAAGCGTTATAGATCATCGCTTGAAAAGGCATCAGCAACAACATGTGAATCATAACAAAATTTAATAATACCATTATTTTGTTGAAATGAATAACCAGCTTTGTCCAAAAGTGAAACTGAAACTAATTTTCGTCTTATAGACAGTACAAAAACAGTATTTTCTAGACGAATACTAGAATTATTTTGTTCATGGTAAAATAGATGTCCCTATAAACTCTACTTTTGCTTTAAGTCCATAGCCCACAACAACACTGGCTTCATTCTCTTTTGGCTTCCCTCTGCTTACTAGATCTTGCAAGTCATTGGTTACATGAACAGTTGAACCACTATCCAACCCCAAGAATTTAAAGGAACATGAACAAGAGTAGTTTCAAAGTAGACAAAAGTCAAAAGATTACCTGGTTTCTTTTTCAGAGGACATCCAGATTTCTTATGACCTACTTGTTTGCAATCCCAACACTTGATTTCTTTCTTAATTGCAGCTTGAGGCCCAAGAGGATTATGAGACAAACCTTAGTTAACACCAGGCTTATTAGTATGACCACTATTATCTCTTAACGATGAGACAGACCATGTTTCTTTTTATGAAATTTGGGTCCACTTTTTCTTTTATAAGAGGGATAATCAGCTGATCTAGATGAACTAACAAGGTTCACTATGCCCTCAACTTTATGCTTTTGGATCCTTCCTTTCTCTACCACACAAACATTAATAAGGTCATCAACACTCCACCTATCCTTTTGTGCATTATAGGTTGTCTTAAGCTGGTTAAACTGCTCAGGAAGGGACCTTAGGGATTGATGAATAAGAAAATCATCGGTAATGGTTACACCTAAATTATTCAATTTGGTAGCAATGTTAACCAATTACATAATATGATCATGGACACTACCTACAAGGTCATACTTTATGGTAGACAGGGAATCAATCAGGCTACCTATCTCAGCTTTATCAGGTTCTAGGAATTTATGTCCAATGGAACTCAACAAATATTTTGCATTTCCATTATCCTTAATTGCACCCTTTATGTGATCAGAAATAGATCTCTTCATGATCATAAGGCTCAATTTGTTAGCCTTCATCCATTTCGCAAACTTAGCCTTTTCATCAGCAGTGCTAGTAGTTATAGGTTCAGCAGGTTTTTGTTCAGTCAATGCAAAGTCCAGGTTCATCAGACCTAACAATATTTCAACATCTCTTTCACTTCTTGTAGTTGCTACTAGTCAGAGTTTCAATGGAATTCAACTGAGTAGTCATGTTGTTAACAACTGTATAAACGAACAACACAAAAAATTAGATAAAATTATAGGCATGCGTATATAAACCAAAAGAATTAAGGACATCCATTACACCCCTCCTTTGGGTAGAAGATGCAACTACCTCCTCTTTTAAAAATTAAGGAGTCCAATGCATCCATTGCATCCCACCTTTAGGCAAGAGATACAAAAACCCCTCCCCCTATTATCCAATAGTACAAAGCATACATTGCGTCCTTCCTTTAGGTAAGAGACACAAAACCTCCTCTTACATCAAATTAACCTTATTTATTTATTGTTTTATATATATACATGAGAATCCAAGGTATTAAACTTCATCCTTTGGGTTGAAATATAATATCTTATCTCATAAATTAATTTAGCGTCACTAGAATCAAAAAGAAAACTTTCAACACTAGTATACACTTATAAAGGACAATTTAGACATTGTACATTGAGGATATTTCAATGACTCAAATGAATAGACCACTTTGATGGAAACTATTCATTAATCATTACTCTTAATCCATGTATATGTTATTTCACATGTCTAAATTTCTAAGAATTTCCAATGACGCCAAATAAATAGACCACTTTGGTGGAAACAATTTATTAATCAAAATTTTTTAGAACAATATCATATACATGTGAAATAAAATAAGCTGATACAAACAAACCATTTAATTTGGTTATCATTCTCTGACGAAAAATAAAGTATCAGCAAAATCAAGATCAAAAGAGTGATCTCATGTTGTCTTAAATAATATTTAATAAAACTAGATGAGGAAAGGTCTGTATACGGGCCTAATATTGTAGTCTTTAAATTATTATTTATCGAGGCTCAATATTTTTTTGATACATAAATTTATCCTTGCTATATCTATTTAATCACAGATAGAGAATGATATTGAGGATCAAAATTTATAATTAGTTTATTTTAATAATTTACTTAAAATTAAACTTTGAATTATAATCTGTTTAAATTGCTCTAATTAACATAAAAAAAATTACGTGCTATAATACTCATTTTTAACATCCATATCAAGCATAAACATAAACATGAAACTAAAAATTTAATTTCAGTGGTATTATTTTCCTATTTGAATATTTTACAAGAGAATACATTAAAGCTACATGTGGCATCTATATTAACAAATTTTCTAGAATAAAAAGCTTACCAATCTATGTAAACTATTTTTGCATACATCCAAATTGACACAAGAGTTTCAACAGTTGGAACAATCAGCTACTTGATGAAAGTTAACACGAACAATATCATTCTTTACAAATACGATAAAATATGGAAAAAAAATTACTATTGATTTTACTTCATGTCTTGTATACAACAAAATCAAGAGAAATTTTAGTACAGTCAATAAAGAGAGCTTTCAAGGGAACTCACATTTAAAGAAGTAATTTACTACTTCAAACAAAGAGAACCAAATGCACTGTACAAATATTAACATGATATAAACTGTAGTAATTCAATATAGTAGTTCAAATATATTTTATTATAACTCGTTTAAAATGATGTTAAGTGGTGATAAAATATTAAACATTTGTTAGAAATCTATACAGATTATTATAGGGATTTTAATTTTTTTCTTAATTAAGGAGATAAGAGAAATATTTTTATTTTTTATAGATTTATCATATGTTAATTTTCATAATGAAACAATATAAAAATTATAAAAAAGATAATGTTTAGGATAATTTATTGATAGTTATAAATTTATCAGGGAAGAATGAGTTCAAACCATGTAGATTAAATTTTTACATCGATTAAGTATACAAGAGATAGCCCCCTAATACAGTATAAATAAATCCATCACTTAAATTAATTTTTGAGATTTAATAGACTATATTTTTTAAAATTACTTCTGAATATGAATTTTTCTAGTTTGAAATCGCATTCAAATAGTGTGGATAGATGGAAACCTTTTAATTTTAACTTTTAAATTACTTTAAAATAGTATGGGTAAATACGAAAATCTTATAAATATTTACCAATATCTCTTTTCGTTGCACTACTATTTAAAAATTAAGTTAACTTTCTCTGTAAAAACTCCTAGTTAACAAAACCCAAATTAATAAGTTTACCAAATGAGAAAAAAGAACGTTCCAAATAATTATTTGCATGCAATACTCTCCATAAAAGTAATCTAATCAATATTGAGTAACATTTAAAGAAGTATTGTGGTTATGGAAATGGATCTCACATATATCAATGATAGTTTGTATTTAAAAATTACGTAAGAATTTTTTGAAATAACATACATGTCCTTGGTCGACCAACTTCCGTTTTCTATACAATAGAAACTAGAGAAAGCATTATTAGATATATGACAATACATTTATCTATATACTAAACATGTCAGGCAGGAATTGTCTGCCACGCCAAACCTTAAGTTAATTAATGAGCAAATATTATTTATAGCCATTCGTGCCAAACCTATAACATTCGGTAACTCAAATATTATAATACACATATTATAGAACAAAAATAAGAAACAGACTGGGCTTGACAGTGAAGTCGGAAGCAGAAGGGGAAGGTTGGGATTGACCCGAATCAAAATCGGAATCGGATCTTGACCCATCTTCAGTTCCGGACTCAGAAGAAGAAGATTGAGGTTTGTTTTGTGGGGTTTGAAGGGGTTTTAGGGAAGTGGGTTTTTTTTTCAAGAGGAGGGGCTATTTTGGGTTTTCCTTCTTCTTCATCATCACTTTCTACTTGTTGTGTGTCCAAACACATCTTTGGAGAAAGTGCTAAAGATAGCCCAAAAATAAGCCGAACACCACCGCAAGTATAGATCCGGAAAGACCCATATCTTTGGAGAAAGTACTAAAGATATCTCCAAATTTTTATCACTAATCGAACGGAAAAGAAGATAAGAAACATATTTGATCATAATCTTTTGTTAAATAAACTTGTACATTATGACACGTGTGTAGGTGCTAGAGTTACAACTCACTATACAAAACATATACAAAAATAGACTCTCATTATACAAAAAATATGCTAAATAGAATATCACTACACAAAATATATACAAGATAAACTGTCTCTATACAAAAATATACTAAATAGACTGTCACTATATAATTTATATACAATAGACAATCACTATATAAAATATATATACAAAATAGACTGTTACTATACAAAAAATATACAAAATAGACTGTCACAACAAAATAGATTGTCAATATACAAAAAATATACAAAACAAACTGTCACTATACAAAATAGATATTTCGGGCTATTAGATGCAATAAGTTAGGGCCGAAGGGCCATTTCGTGTAAGTAGGAAAAAATATAGGCTATTAAAATTTTGAGGGCTATAGAGGGTAATTTTCTACATTCCTATACATTATATGAAACTATATTACTCTCTCTAATCAAGTATTACTATAATTATATTCTATATACCAAATTATCATTTATGTATATTTTAAGAGAATTAATGATAATAATTAGTGTCCTAAAATAACTCTACCGTATCTTCCACTCCCCTCCCCCCTCCCCCATGTATCTTGCAATCACCCACAATTCCACAATTGACAATCATTAAAGAGTTTTGAAGCTTTGAATTCAAATTTGAGTTTTCAAAAAATATTATTGCAATCTCTCTACGTCTCTCTCTATCTCTCAATCCCTAATTTCAGTAATGTAAAGCAAAGGAAAAGAGAGTAGCAATTCCACCATTGTCAGCCATTAAAAAGCTTTGAAACTTTGAATTCGAATTTGGGTTTTCAAAAATTAATATTTATTTGGATTGGGTGTTGTTGGAAACAATTGGGAATGTACTTTGGAGTTTAAATCTCAATTTTGAGGGTGTTTTGGTGAAGATTAGACTTGATTTTGGCTGAATTTCATATTGAAACTCGAAGAATAAGAAAAAGAAGACATGATATACATTATATTTATGAAATTGTAGTAAAATTATTAAAAAAAAATCGTAGAAAAATTGTATTCTGTTATTTTCATATATCTATTTTTTTTATTTAACTATTGTAGGAAAGTTGAACAATATTTTATAAAAATTATATTTAAGTTGTATGATATTGTAGTTATATATAACTAAGTAGAAATAATGTATGAAAATTGTAGATAAGTTGTAGATAAATTGTGGATAAGTTGTATAATATATAATTAGTTGTATGAAATTTATTTTTACTATGTATAAATTCGATACAAAATATACAAAAGATATATTGTATAAAATTTGTATTTAAGTTGTATGTTATTGTAGTTTTATTTAACTGGGTAGAAATAACGTATGAAAGTTGTAAATAAATTCTAGATAAATTATATAATATATAATTAGTTGTATAAAATTTATTTTTACTATGTACAAATCAGATACAAACACACATAAAAGACATATATTGGAAGTAAAATAACTTAAGGAAAGTACAAAATGATCTACATATGGCTCCTTCTACCTTTTGTGGTCTTGATTTTCCATACTTAGGTTTCTGAAGAACATGAAGGTGATTAGCTAAAGCCAAAAGGAGAGTTCCTGTTGTGTTAGAATTAAGAGTAAACAGTGGTTATAATGCCCAATATTTTTATTATACCATATTCGACTTCTGTATAGTAATTACTTATCGTCAATTTGTTATGCCTATGTGAAATTTATATTTTCTAGTTCTAGTTTAGAAATAAGTGTTGGGTGTACAAACCGGGGTACGGACAAGGGTAAAATTTGAGATTTCAAAATAAAATTTGCTTTTGTTTTCTCAATGTAACACCCTGTAAATTCGGCTTAGGTATGAATGTGTTAAATGAGTAGTAAGATTATATTTTGGACATGTGAAGTTCTATTGGTATGATTATGGTTGGGAATAATTATTTTAGAATCAAGACGAAGAGTGAAGTATATAAAATTTGATAAAATCTACGAAGTTTACAAAAGGTCAGTCTTGCAGGAGGTTTAGTGAAAAACGTGTAAGGTATTTGGGAAATCTCAAAACATGAAAGTTGTAGGTATTTGAAATAGATTTCCAACTGTATATTGTGGAACTCAAACGGATTTCTGTGCAAAAAGTTATGTGTGTTTTACATAACAGTGCGCAATATCTGCGCCCAGTGCGCGCCCCGATCGCGACCGCGAACATGCGGCAGTGTTCCTGCCATTTTCCCCGGTCATGTGCGCGGTCAGGCCTACAGGTGCGTGTGGGCGCACTTGGGGAGTCATTTTTAAAGCCTTATTTCGTCCCCCACATCCCAAAAACATAAAAACTTGCTCTAGAAAGGAGAACTCTCAAAAACCTAACTCCTTAAGGGTCCCTCCACCACCCAAGGTAAGTTCTAATGGTAATTCTAAGTTAATTTTAATTTCCCAACATCTTATTAACATGGTTAAACCGTCCATATCATTAGATATTCGATTGGGACATCATTGTTGAGAGAAGGAACTCTAGAACTCGAATTCAAGGGGATGTGAACTTCAAAGAGGTAATGTCTTCACCCTCTAATTGATTCTAGCATTGATTTAATGATTATAGACCCTAGTTCATGAGATATGAGTTGTTGGGTTTGATAGAAAATATGAACGGTTATAGGTTTGGTGTGTTGATTGTTGATTATTGGTTAAGGGTGTTGTTTACCTTATGTGTGATAAATAATTATAACGACCCGACCGATCGTTTTAAGCTCTAGCGGGTCGTTTAGCGGTTTGAGGCCATGATGCAGCTTCGTTTCAGGTATTATGACCCGTGGGCGTGGTCGGAATTGAATTTCGGGAAGTTTAGAGTTAATTTGGAAAGAAAATTCTCAATTCGGAAGCCTTAAGTTGGAAGAATCAACTAAGATTGGAATTTTGAGTAAAAGACCTCTGAATCAGGATTTGAAGGTTCCTGAAGGTTCGTATGATGATTTCGGACTTGGGCGTAAGTCCGGATCAGGTTTTGGATAACCCGGAGTGTTTCGGCGTATATTATGGAAGATAAAATTTTAGAAGAATTTCATAAATTTGGGTTGTAAGGCATTTCAAATGTCCTTTAGGATTCCGAGCCTTGGAATAGCTCCGTATGGTGATTCTAGAGTTGGGAGCACGATCGGAAGTGAATTTGGATGTCTGTAGGTCATTTTGAAGTCATTTGGCTAAAGATAGAAATTTGAAGGTTTTTGAGTAATCCAATCGGAAGTGGAAATTTTGATATCGGGGCCGGAATGCAATTCTGGAAGTTGGGGCGAGTCCGTAATGTCAAATATGACTTATGTGCAAAATTTAGGGTCAATCGGACGTGATTTGATAGGTTTCGGCATCGAATGTGGAAGTTTGAAATTTCAAAGTTTATAAAGTTTGAGTTTAAGTGTGATTCGTGATTTCGGCATTGTTTGATGTGATTTGAGGCCTCGAGCAAGTCCGTGGGATGTTATGGGACTGAGTAGTGTGATTGGACGGGGTCCCGGGGGGCCTCGGGTGTGTTTCGGGGTGGTTTCGGGTCATTTTTGAGTGATTTGTTGTTGCTGTTTGCTGGTGCAGCTGGTGTGCAATGCGATCGCGGGCCTAGTTGTGCGATCGAGGAGAAGGAATTAGAGGGGCTGGAATTTTGGCTTATGCGATCACTTGGAGGTATGCAATCGCATAGAAGAGAATTTTGGGGGCTGCTGCATTGGTCTATGCGATCGCACATAAGGAAAAGTTGGGGCTGCAAACATTGGCTTATGCGGTCGCACCTGTAGGCATGCGAACGCACATAAGGGAATTTCGGGGCAGCATGGTTTGGCCTATGCGATCGCGGTGGCCTTTATGCGATCGCATAGAAGGGCAAAGCTGGGCAGACTGTCTTTTAAACGGGATTTTGGCCATTTCCTTCATTTGTCTCATTGATGTGGGCGATATTGAGTAGCTTCAAGAGGGGTTTTCCACCAAGCATCACTAGGTAAGTAATTTCTTCATGTTTTTAAGATTAATACAGGATTATACATGAATTAGACATAGAAATTAGTAGGAAATTGGGAAATCTTGAAGAAAACCTAGAAATTTGTATTTGGATTTTTAGCCACGAATTTGTGCATGGAATTTAGTGTAAATTGTATATTTGAGCTAGTAAGGCTATGGGTAGAATATATCTTCGAGAAATTTTGGATTTCAGGCACGTGGGCCCGAGGGCATTTTTGTCAATTCCTTAAGCGGAGTTGGGAGATTATATAATTTGAATTGTTAACGAATATTGGAGTATATTTTCATTGGTTTGTCGTTATTTGAATAGATTTGGGGCATTGTGCATTGAGTCATCATAAGGGCTTGGAAGCCGGTTATGAAATTTCGGAGCGAAGTAAGTCTCCTTTCTAACTTTGTGAGGGAGAATTGTCCCGCTAGGTGAACTAATTAAGTATGTGCTACTATCTGGGNCTACGTACGCACGAGGTGACGGGAGTCCGTGCGTAGCTACTATTATGCCATGTCCGGGTAGTCTAGGACCCACTAGCATGCCTTACTTGTTGTACTTGTGATCTTGCCGGTAATATTAGACCGCTAATATGATCGAAATAATGAATTGAATCCCTAAGAAGACTAGAGTTCATTTTCTTAATCACCTAGAAAGAGAATTGATTCCTCCGTGGATAATTGTGTTCCTGATAAGGTTATATTATTGAATATTATTGAACTTGGCAAATGAGTTTCAAAACAAAGATTTAAAAGCTATTTTTCATGTTCCTTTAAGATGAATTTTACCACTTTCCTGAGTAACTGCTTTCTTGATAAAAATGTGGATTTATTATGTGAATATGTGTACATATGAGCACCTGAGTCGCAGGTATGATTCGCGAGCAGGTTATTATTTTTATGTTGACCATGTCGCATGATCGATTCACGAGCGGGGAAAAATAAATACATCTATGGTTAGAGTCGTTCGACCCTTCGACAGTGCACCGTTTATTATTGTTGGTCCATGCCGTTCGACCCTCGGCATTGCTTGCGCATGATATTTACTGCATATTTGTTGTGATTTTGCCTGATTACTGGCCTGGAATTTTAAGTTGTCAACTGAAATGACAGAGATTTAAAGTTATTAAAATTTTTGGAAGAAGTTGTTCCTTCCTGTTGATTATTTGTTATTTGATTAAATCACCCATGTTTGATTAACTGTTATTGAAATGACGAAGAGTTAAAGTGTTAAATATGGAAGGGTTGATATTATTTATTCCTGATTTTAATAAATTGCCTATGATAATCATGCTTAGTGTCACACTTGAATATACTAAATTGACCTCTAGCAAGCGTCTAATTCGACATCTCGTCACTACCTCTCTGAGGTTAGGCGGGCGACTTACTGAGTACACGTTATTTTCGTACTCATGCTACACTTGATGTGCATTTTTATTGCACAGGTACCTTCATAGCAATGTGGATGGTTTGGAGACTTAGGCGAGCTGCATCATCCGGAGGCGATCCGCAGCTGATGTAGTCTCCCTCGTATTGTATTACATTATATTAATTTCCTCGTCTACTTGTATTTCGGACAAGCTTTGTAGAAATTGTAAAATTCTTAGAAATTGCTCATGTACTTGTGACACCGGGTTCTGGGATGTGTATGGGATGTATTTTATGAAAATGGAATGTTAAACTATTGTATTTACTTAACAGATTTTGTTTAGTTATTACATAACAAGTTAAAGATAATGATTTCAAAAATGTTAAGACAGAAATCTATTTCAACTAATTAAAGATTGGCTTGCCTGACAATGGTGTCCGGCGCCATCACGACCTTAATAGATTTTGGGTCGTGACAACATGGTATCAGAGCACTAGGTTCCCTTAGGTCTCACGAGTCATGAGCGATTCTAGTAGAGTCTTGCGGATCGGTACAGAGACGTCTGTACTTATCTTCGAGAGGCTACAGGGCTACTAGGAGTACTTCCCTTCTTGATTCCTCATCGTGCGAGTTGATACCTTTAAGGCTTATGCCTATGTTACTTCCTACTCAATCTTATACGTCGCGAAGCGCTTTCTATGAATCGGGAATTTGAGGAATTGAAATGGTGCTAAAGATATTATGCGAGATGTTTTCCATGTGTAATCGGTTGGGGGTCGTTGTTATGGTCCTGAAGAAGGATAATATGTTGTTTCAGCTCAGTAGCTGTGTTTCTGAGAGCCTTGGGTTTATGCTCAGGTTGTGATGATGTTTACGACTAGTTATCGCGCGATGTCGATATGATGGTAGAACGATTGCCCATATGTTGAGTCCTGATGAATGGTTTGAAGGGAGGTCTTCTCAGAGCGTGATTTCGAGATTTCGGTATTTTGGTTCTGGCAGAGGAAAGTCAATTGGACTATGAATGTTCAAGCCTGGGGGAAATAAAGTAATGAGACTTGGTTCTATCAAGCGAGGTGGAGTCTTCACCTGTGATATGATGTCTTCATCACTGATAGAATGGAATATGTTAAGTTTGTCGGTGTTATGGCTTCTTTAGTTGTATGGGGTCAGAGTATTGTGAAGAAGTATTAAAGAAGCGTTGTCAGAGACCGTGAGGCGCAGTGGTTCAATACTGGATAAGTGTTGATAATGAAGGCAGCTAGAGAAAGATAATCTTAGGAGAGTTTGAAGTCGTGGTGATCTGCTGGGTTAAGAGCTACAGAGAATGACATTTAATTGAGGCTAGGCGGTGGTTCCATTTCTAGGAGGCCAGGTGTAAGAAGCGGAATTAGAAGATATTCTCGCGCATTTAATGGATGTCCATGAGGAGCGGACCGACTAGTAAAGTTGGTAAATGAAGCAGGTCGTAGGATGGGGTATTGATATAGCAGAGAGTGTGCATTTTAGCATCGTTGGAAGGTGTCCGTTGGTGATTTCCACGGGTGGGTTATCTCCTATGAATAGGTTAGCGGTGGCATGGTTGGCAAGTTTCTGCGAGGGATTCTAGTGGCTATTCGGTAGGAGCCAGAATGCGTGAATGATGCTAAAGAATTTGAGTATGTAGGGAGTGCTAACGAGAGAATTTGGAATAATTGGACGAATTGGTTGAGCAAGATCATGTTAACAAAGGATAAAGGATCTCAGCAGGGTCTAGAATGGTGCAAGGAGTAGCTTCGGGCTAAGTGGTGGAGTCTCACAATCTGCAGTTGGGTTGTAGGATTGTGTTATCATGGGATTGCGGATTGTCGGCGTGTTGGCAAGTCATTTCAGCTAAGGGTAAATGAGTAAAATGGTGATCGTGCGTGGGATTTGATAAATGTGTGCAAAAGTTGGCCCTGTTGGACCAGGGTTAGGCTTTGAAAGATTCAGAATTTATGCTTAAGGCATAGGCGAGTTGTAAGGGTAGTGACTCAGTCACGTGCTTCATTGAAAAAGGTGTTCATGTGCTAGAAGAGCCTTGGAGTTGACTGTGTTCGGGGCCAGTCAGAGTGGGTGACTCTCAATAGCGGTCCTAGTGAATTCAAAAGTTAAGAATGCAGCGTTTAAGGGTTAAGGGCAACAGTATGATTAAGAATTGAGCTTTTGCAACGTAATTTCAAAGAGAGGGAAAATTATTGGAGTGTTTTATGTTATCTTCAGCATGCAGGATGGTATTAGAAGAGTGAGAGAAATAAACTCCGGGTTGTAGGAAGATTTTCAGGAGGGTATGAGATGGGTTGCAGGATTTAGGCAGCATGGTCTCGTGAATCAAGGTCACTCGGGATGAGTGAGGGTTGAGTTTGCGATGAGTTGAAGGAAGTTACTATTATTCCGGAGGTAATTAAAGATGATTAAAAGAATATAGATTGATTAGCCATGGCTGAAGTGGCACATGTACGGCAGTGGTCAGTTTCGTCAGTGTAATTAAATTATGCATGTGGTTTTGGCCGGTATGTGCGGAGCTTGACGGCCGTCGTAATAGATTTCATGTGGGAGAATTTGAGTGCTATGACCTGTCAGGTGTAGGCGGATCCCGGAAGGGTTATGGTGGTTCAGACCACTACTTAAGGATTTGCATGTATAGTGATTGTGGGAATTCACTCGTGTGTTGTGGTGGTTCTCTTGAATTGAGGTAAGTAAAAGGTTTATATATGCTGAAGTATTCACCCTATTAGTGGTTCAGAAGTTATGATGGAATTCTTGCGCTTTCTCATATTGGCATGTTAGGTGCGGTAAACAGTATGTAACTGGAAGTAAGGAATCGAGGTTGCGGTTCGGTGTTGACAAGGATGTCATGAACTCGGATAAGAAAGAATAAGGGATTTGAATGCTTAGAGTAAGTTGGTGTTGTCTTCAGTGTCACCTGAGATCGGTGTTTGGTGAAAAAGGCTTTGCATCCTAGTTATGGGTTCTTGATTTGCTTTGCAGCATTAGTGTGGTCAGTGGTATAGATGTGCAGACTTGTTGCCTTGTGTGGAAGGTCGTGAAAGCATGACCGCGGGAAGATTGTATAAGTGTGCCATGTAGTCACCTTATTGGTTGAAGATTTAGACCAAGTATAAGGAAGTGAAACATTGCTTATTTGAGAATTTATGCCTGGAAGGCGTTCGGTTCGGTTGATTGTGGATTATGGGGTGTTTGTCCCGGCGATGATGGTTGTTCTCGTGTATTATGAGAGGAAGTGGGTTAATACAGACCCAGGTAAAGCTATTAGCTTAGTTTGGTGGGATCAAGGTAGACTCGATGTTTGTGGATGAGTTTAAATATGACTATGGGATCCGTATGAGCCAAGCATGTTTATTTCAGTAGAGCGCTCATGGAAAGGTATTAGAACAACAGATGTTGTTCCGTCTTCGTCAAATTCATGTGATAATAGTATTGTGCCGTGTGAGTTGTGAAACGACTTGATAATTTCTTATGTGTTGAGATCTTCGCGTAGTGAGGATGTTATGTGAGCAGGACAGCTCTTGAGATCCAGAGTATACATATATATCGCACCTCAGTTGTGCTTGAGTTTTGTGAGCATATGGCTTTGTCAGTCTCCCCAGGATGGTATTATGCACTTAGCGTGCTTATGATCGATATTCAGTAATTTGTAATAGTGATCAATTCAGCTCCGTATATATTTTCTTATGTGAATTTTATGTGTGGATCTGGTGGAACGTCGCCACGGGTATGTTATTCGGATTGGATTGCACGCCGCAACAGTGTGATGATGAGTCAGGTTCCTATATTTATTTTTTCTTGTGTTTTACTTCCTATTTTTTGAGGAAAGTTCAGTAGTCCCTTCCTGAGTCATTTCTTATTTATCATGTTCGAGTTATGGCCTATTGGCGCGATGTGGTATAATGTGAGACTGTTGGTCATGTCTAGGATGATTTTTTGTCTGAACAGTTCATAGTGGGTGAGACGAGATTAATGGATCATGGATCAGCGCGATAAGATTATGCAGAATATATTAAAGAACAAATACCATTATTTGGTTCGTAATGAGGTGATGATTCTAGTTAAGAGGAGATATTCAATGATTTGTTAACTCGGCAGTTGATTATCAATTTCTACACATCTCCTCCGTTGAGGTGGTATCTCCAGCATTATAGCAGGATGTATATGTATATCATGAGGTGCATTGGGAGCATCATATTCGTGGAATTTTGGCTATTAAGGTTCAGGGAATGTCATTGTGGTCAGATGATGAATTATGCAATGCATGGTGCTAATTCAGCAAGGGTATGGAGTCATGTTTTGGTATGTCGTGTGGTAGTTGATATGGTGTTTATATATTGGAACTAGTCCTGGCAGAGAAATTTCAAGTGTTGGAACTGGATTCTGAGCTTATTGTATGGATAAAAGAAGAAATCTTCAGATTTGATCAAGCTAATGTACTCAACTGAGTTGTGGTAGCACGGGCAGGTGCTCGGGTGTTAAACATTGATTTCAGATAACTCCAGAGCGGTTCTTAGCACGTTCGAGGACGAACGTCTGTTTAAGTGGGGGAGAACGTAACGGCCCGACCGGTCGTTTTGAGCTATAGCGCGTCGTTCAGCGGTTTGAGGCCGTGAGCAGCTTCGTTTCAGGTATTATGACCCGTGGGCATGGTCGGAATTGAATTTCGGGAAGTTTAGAGTTAATTTGGAAAGAAAATTCTCAATTCAGAAGCCTTAAGTTGGAAGAATCAACTAAAATTGGAATTTTGAGTAAATGACCTCTGAATCAGGATTTGAAGATTCTTGCAGGTTCGTATTATGATTTCCGACTTGGGCGTATGTCCGGATCGGGTTTTGGATAACCCGGGAGCGTTTCGGCGTATATTATGGAAGATAGCATTTTAGAAGAATTTTATAAATTTGGGTGGTAAGGCATTTCAGTGTTATTGATGTCCGTTTAGGATTCCAAGCCTGAGAATAGCTCCGTATGGTGATTCTGGAGTTGGGAGCGCGATCGGAACTGAATTTGGATGTCTGTAGGTCATTTTGAAGTCATTTGGCTAAAGATAGAAATTTGAAGGTTTTTGAGAAATCCGACCGGAAGTGGAAATTTTGATATCAGGGTCGGAATGAGATTACGAAAGTTGGAGCGGGTCCGTAATGTCAAATATGACTTGTGTGAAAAATTTAGGGTCAATCGGACGTGATTTGATAGGTTTCGGCATCGAATGTGGAAGTTTGAAATTTCAAAGTTCATAAAGTTTGAGTTTGAGTGTGATTCGTGATTTCGGCGTTGTTTGATGTGATTTGAGGCCTCGAGCAGGTCCGTGGGATGTTATGGGACTGAGTTGTGTGATTGGACGGGGTCCCGGGGGGGTCTCGGGTGTGTTTCGAGGTGGTTTCGGGTCATTTTTGAGTGATTTGATACGGTTGTTTGCTGGTGCAGCTGGTGTGCAGTGCAATCGCGGGCTTAGTTGTGCGATCGCGGAGAAGGAATTAGAGGGGCTGGAATTTTGGCTTTTGCGATCGCACTTGGAGGTATGCAATCGCATAGAAGAGAATTTTGGGGGCTGCTGCATTGGTCTATGCAATCGCAAGGTTAGTTACACGATCGCACAAAAGGAAAAGTTGGGACTGCAAACATTGGCTTATTCGATCGCACCTGTAGGCATGCGAACGCACAGAAGGAAATTTTGGGGCAGCATGGTTTGGCCTATACGATCGCGGTGGCCTTTATGCGATCGCATAGAAGGGCAAAGCTGGGCAGACTGTCTTTTAAACGGGATTTTGGCCATTTCCTTCATTTGTTTCATTGATGTGGGCGATTTTGAGGAGCTTCAAGAGGGATTTTCCACCAAGCATCACTAGGTAAGTAATTTCTTCATATTTTTAAGATTAATACAAGGATTATACATGAATTAGACATAGAAATTAGTAGGAAATTAGGAAATCTTGAAGAAAACCTAAAAATTTGTATTTGGATTTTTAGCCACGAATTTGAGCATGAAATTTAGTGTAAATTGTATATTTGAGCTAGTAAGGCTATGGGTAGAATATATCTTCGAGAAATTTCGGATTCCGGGCAAGTGGGCCCGAGGGCATTTTGGTCAATTCCTTAAGCGGCGATGGGAGTTTATATAATTTGAATTGTTAATGAATATTGGAGTATATTTCCATTAGTTTGTCATTATTTGAATAGTTTTGGGGCGTTGTGCATCGATTTGAGTTATCGGAAGGGCTTGGAAGCTGGTTATGGAATTTTGGAGCGAAGTAAGTCTCCTTTCTAACTTTGTGAGGGGGAATTGTCCCCCTAGGTGAACTAATTAAGTATGTGCTACTATCTACGGGGGCTAAGTACACACGAGGTGCTGAGAGTCCATGCGTAGCTACTATTATGCCATGTCCGGGTAGTCTAGGACCTGCTAGCATGCCTTACTTGTTGTACTTGTGATCTTGCCGGTAATATTAGACCGCTAATATGATCGAAATAATGAATTGAATCCTAAGAAGACTAGAGTTCATTTTCTTAATCACCTAGAAAGAGAATTGATTCCTCCGTTGATAATTGTGTTCCTGATAAGGTTATATTATTGAATATTGTTGAACTTGGCAAATGAGTTTCAAAACAAAGATTTAAAAGCTATTTTTCATGTTCCTTTAAGAAGAATTTTACCACTTTCCTGAGTAACTGCTTTCTTGATAAAAATACAGATTTATTATGTGAATATGTGTACATATGAGCACCTGAGTCACAGGTATGATTCGCGAGCAGGATAGCCTTATTATTTTTATGTTGACCGTGTTGCATGATCGATTCGCGAGCGGAAAAAAATAGATGCATCTATGGTTCGAGCCATTCGACCCTTCGGCAGTGCACAGTTTATTATTATTGGTCTGCGTCGTTCGACCCTCGGCATTGCTTGCGCATGATATTTACTGCGTATTTGATGTTATTTTGCCTGATTACTGGCCTGGAATTTTAAGTTGTCAACTGAAATGAAAGAGAATTAAAGTTATTAAAATTTTTGGAAGAAGTTGTTCCTTCTTATTTTTTATTTGATTAAATCACCCATGTTTGATTAATTGTTATTGAAATGACGAAGAGTTAAAGTGTTAAATCCGGAAGGGTTGATATTATTTATTCCTGATTTTAATAAATTGCCTATGATAATCATGCTTAGTGTCACACTTGAATATACTAAATTGACCTCTAGCAAGTGTCTAATTCGACCTCTCGTCACTACCTCTCTGAGGTTAGGCGGGTGACTTACTGAGTACACGTTGTTTTCGTGCTCATGCTACACTTGTTGTGCATTTTTATTGCACAGGTACTTTCATAGCGATGTGGCTGGTTTGGAGACTTAGGCGAGCTGCATTTAGAAATTGCTCATGTACTTGTGACACCGGGTTCTGGGATGTGTATGGGATGTATTTTATAAAAATGGAATATTAAACTATTGTATTTACTTAACGGATATTGTTTAGTTATTACGTAACAAGTTAAAGATAATGATTTCAAAAATGTTAAAACAGGAATCTATTTCAACTAATTAAAGATTGGCTTGCCTGACAGTGGTGTCCGGCGCCATCACGACCTTAATAGATTGTGGGTCGTGACAATAATAATGTTAATGATAACCATTTGAGACTCTAGAATTTATCTAGGAGCAAGAGAATGAGTTATTGGGTGTAGAGACACCATTAATAAGGACTATGAAGTTTTATTCCCACCAAGTGTTTGATAAAATGCTTAAGTTACCAAAACATGAGTATCATAGCTAATATGGAATCCCTTTGACTTGTATTGCTATAGATTAAAGTTGAAAGGGTTCAAAAACGTTGTATTACGCTCAAGAGCAGGAAGTTAAGGTATGTGAGGCTAACTCTTTACGTTTCGGAATGTCTATGATTCTCCCTACGCCCCATTAACTATGACAATTACTAGTTTCCTCATAAAATAATTATGCCTTAGTTCCATGAATAGTCGTAGAACTTCTTTTCTCTAGATGGCATAGTTTCATAGTCATTCAATATTCTATGAGTTTCAGTTATGACAAATCAACTTATTATGAATACACATCTCAGTCTAGTCCTACTCATTATTCTAGTATTATGTAACTCAGTATGGTTCAGTATTTCAGTATGATGTATTGCAGTATGATTCTCAGTTCCTGATTCTAAGTTCCTGAATGTTGAACATCTGTATTTGGGCCTGAGGCCTCAGTTTATGCTTTATGCATTTTGGGCTTGAGGCCGCAGTTATGTATACGTATACTTGGGCCCGAAGCCGTAGTTTGTGCGCGCGCACACACACACACACACATACATATATATATATATATATATATATATATATATATATATAGGGCCTGAGGATGCAGTTTATTTATTCAAATAAACAGTTGGTTCATCATTCAGAAGTGGGAGTATTCATAACCTTACTTCCTATGTTTAGTTCAGTTATCAGTTATCAGCTATCAGTTTTCATTATAGTTTCAGTTTCAACAGTTATCATTTCAGTTATCAATTATTAATTCTCAGTAATCAGCTTAGCTTTAGTTTTAGCATTTATAATTCTTTCCTTCAGTTGTTTTACATACCAGTGCAATTCAAATGTACTGAAATCCCTTTTTGCTCGGGGCCTGTATCTCACGATACAGGTAATGATTTACAGGTTGACGATTCAGAGCGCTAGGATTCTCGTACCAGCTATTTGGTGATCCCTAGTTCTTTTGGGACATTATCATTACCTTACAGTCTTCAATATTTTCAGACATTCAATGTTTTCAGTATTTCATTAGAGGCTTCATAGACTAGAGTAACAGTTAGACAGAGTCATAGGCATTTAAGGTTAAGCAATGTTGGTACATATATGTTTCAAGCTTATATTAGTGTTTCCGCAATTGATTTATATCATTTAGACTTTCAGTATATCAGCATGTGTTAGTTTATCTTCCACATTCAGTATGTTATGTTATCACATGTTGATATAGCCAGCCAGTTGGTTTGCACGGTCACATGTAGTCAGGCACCGAGTGTCGTGTTACGTCCAGGCCCAGGTTCGGGGCGTGACAAAGCTTGGTATCAGAGCACTAGGTTCAAGAGTCCTAGGGAGTCTATGAAGCCGTGTCCAGTGGAGTTTCCTTTATATGTGTGTGTCGACCACTCATATAAATGGTTAACTACCAAGACATCCAGGATTGTCTCATTTCTTTCTACTCTAGATCGTGCCATGAAACTTAGAGCAATAGGTAATCTTCTCTTACTATCGAATTCCATGTGTATCGAATGCCCAAGGGACAGGCAAGAAAAGTCTAAGGTTCTAGAAAGGATGATTTGCCTATTGTGGTATTACTATGGGGTACATGTTGGTAACAAATGAGATTTGAGACGAGGTTGAAAGTTGGATTTAATGGATAGTAGTACAGATTAGAGAATAACCTAATCAGAAAGTACAAAAGCAGTTATTATATTTTGTGGTTATCAACTTATCTCACTTACCAGTTATACTTATACAGTCTTTCAGTTAGTAGGTTTATGGCTATTCAATGTGCCAATTATTTGTTATTCAATTACCAGATCTCCAATTTTCAGTGTGTCCAACTTCCGCTGACTTGGGAGTATAAGGTGATGCCTACAGGTGCTAAAAGAAAATATAAGAACAGTGATTATAGCGAAATCGTCACATGTTTAGGTCCGAATTAAGACCAAGACTCGCCAGATTGTGTAGGAAATGAGTTATAAGATGATGGTATCTCTGAAGGACATGTTTGTGTATGGTAGTGTATCCATATGCGTTTACCTCACAGAACAAGTTCATTTTTAATTCTTAGCGATTGAGCAACAAGTTGGATGATGATAATTTAGATGTCAGACCCTACAGTGTAGCAGGTTAAGAATTTGACCGCAAATGGCCTAGAATTGGTCATTATAGTTTTGGACAAAAAAAAGGGAGACTAAGGGCAAAATTCCTAGCAGTCAAAAATGTCTGATATTACCAGAGATGTATTTTTCATACGACTCATGCATCTAAAAAAATATGATGTATGAAATGAGAATCAACAGCAGCCGATATGGAATTTCAGGGAATGATTTTATATTGCTCATATTTATTCATACTAGAACTAGAAAGTACCACCTTAGTAAGTTACTATAAGTGTTTTCATGAAGTGCTTAAAAACATAATCAAATGTGGGAAGTATAGCTCATGAAAGAGGTAGACAAGAGAACTATGTTGAACGAAGTTCACTGCTTAGCCAAGGTAAGAGTTCGACTTTCTGACACCAAAGATAGTGGAGTTTTTGTCTAGAACAGGACATGTTCCTCCTTAGTAGCCGAAGTGAAGGAGATTTATTGGTGGAAAGACATGAAAAAGAAAGTTGCATACTTTGTGGCCAAGTGTTTGAATTGTCAGCAAGTGAAAGCCGAGCAGCAGAAAACCAAGTGTTTATCTCAGAACACACACATCCTTTAGTGGAGATGGTAAATATGGACCTTATAATAGGATTATCTTGCTCATTGTGAAAGCATGATTTTTATGGGCGAAGGTGTAGATTGCCAATTAGTTGGTTCGAAGTTGGCAAAGTGGAGTTGTTTGGACCAGATTTGGTCAATCAGTCTATGGAGAAAGTCAAGTTGATTCAAGAGCATTTGAAGATAGCTCAGAGTCGCCAAAAGTCCTATTCGAACATGCAACATAGAGACCTAGAGTTTCAAGTTGATGATTGGGTATTTCTAAAAGTTTCGCCTATGAAAGGTGTTATAAGATTTGGGAAGAAAGGAAAGCTCAATCCCAGATACATCGGCCCATATAGGATCCTATGAAGGAATGAGTAAGTAGCTTATGAGTTAGAATTTCCACCATATTAGCGGTTGTACACCAGTATTTCATGTGTCATGTTATAACATTTAAGTTTCCACTATTCAAATCTCATGTCACGACATTTGTGTTTCTAGTATTTAGATCTCATGTTAGAACATTCATGTTAGTTTAGTACTCAGATACTCATGTCAGTCCAGTACTTAGATACTGATGCTAGCTTAATACTTAGATATTGATGTTAGTTCAGTGCTCAGATATTCATATCATTTAAGTACTCAAATATTCGTGCCAGTTCAGAATTCGTATATCCATTTTAGTTCAGAATTTACATATCCATGACAGACTAGTATTCACGTATATGTATCATGTTATGCGTATTATGATGCCCTGTGAGGCTTGTGTTATGCTTTGTTAGCGGGTAGGTGTTTTGGAGAAATGTTGAAGGTAATTAACCTTTTCATTCATGCCTTGTATTATAATCACCATGTCCTTCAGTATTTATTCAGCTTAGTATTTAGTGATCATGTACTCGTTTAGTTTGATATACATGTATTCATGATATTTCAGTATTCGCATATCATTATCACACTCGTTTAATGTCCGTAGATAGTCATAGTTGCAGCCAGGACCATCATTCGAGAATGAATAATTCCAAGGGGGAGATAATGTAACACCCCGTAAATTCGGCTTAGGTATGAATATGTTAAATAAGTAGTAAGATTATATTTTGGACATGTGAAGTTCTATTGGTATGATTATGTGTGGGAATAGTTATTTTAGAATCAAGACGAAGAGTGAGGTATACAAGATTTGATAAAATCTATGAAGTTTACAAAAGGTCAGTCTTACAGGAGATTTAGTGAAAAACGTGTAAGGTATTTTTGGAAAAATCAAAACATGAAAGTTGTAGTCCTTTGAAATAGAACTCCAATGATATATTGTGGAGCCCAAACGGATCTCTATGAAAAAAGTTGTGTTCATTTTACAATGAATAGTGCGCAATATCCGCGCCCAGTGCGCGCCCTGAGCGCGGTCGCGAACATGCGGCAGTGTTCCTGCCATTTTCCACGGTCAGGCCTACAGGTCCGTGTAGGTGCACTTGAGGAGTCATTTTTAAAGCCCTATTTCGTCCCCGACATCCCCAAAACATAAAAACTTGCCTTAGAAAGGAGAGATCTCAAAAACCTAACTCCTTAAGGGTCCCTCCACCACCCAAGGTAAGTTCTAACGGTGATTCTAAGTTAATTTTAATTTCTAAACATCTTATTAACATGGATCAACCCTCCATATCATTAGATATTCGATTGGGACATCATTTTTTAGAGAAGGAACTCTAGAACTCGAATTCAAGGGGATTGAACTTCAAAGAGGTAATGTCTTCACCCTCTAATTGATTCTAGCATTGATTTAATGATTATAGACTCTAGTTCATGAGATATGAGTTGATGGGTTTGATAGAAAAGCATGAACAGTTATAGATTTGGTGTGTTGATTGTTGATTATTGGTTAAGGGTGTTGTTTACCTTATGGGTGATAAAGAATAATGTTGATTATAACCATTTGAGACTCAAGAATTAATTTAGGAGCAAGAGAATGGGTTATTGGGTGTAGAGACACCATTAATAAGGACTATGAAGCTTTATTCCCACCAAGTGTTTGATAAAATGCTTAAGTTACCAAAACATGAGTATCATAGCTAATATGGAATCCCTTTGACTTGTATTGCTATAGATTAAAGTTGAAAGGGTTCACAAACATTGTATTACGTTCAAGAGCAGGAAGTTAAGATATGTGAGGCTAACTCTTTACGTTTGGGAATGTCTATGATTCTCCCTACGGCCCATTAACTATGACAATTACTAGTTTCCTCATAAAGTAATTATGCCTTAGTTCCATGAATAGTCGTAGAACTTCTATTCTCTAGATGGAATAGTTTCATATCATTCAATATTCTTTGAGTTTCAGTTATGACAAATCAACTTATTATGAATACACATCTCAGTCTAGTCGTATTCATTATTCTGGTATCATGTTACTCAGTATGGTTCAGTATTTCAGTATGATGTATTGCAGTATGATTCTCAGTTCCTAATTCTAAGTTCCTGAATGTTGAACACCTGTATTTGGGCCCGAGGCCGCAGTTTGCGCACACACACACACACACACACACACACATATATATATATATATATATATATATATATATATATATATTGGGCCTGAGGCCGCAGTTTATTTATTCAGATAAACAGTTGGTTCATCATTCAGAAGAGGATATTGTGCCTGAGGCCGCAGTTTATTTATTCAGATAAACATTAACTATGACAATTACCAGTTTCCTCATAAAGTAATTATGCCTTAGTTCCATGAATAGTCGTAGAACTTCTATTCTCTAGATGGCATAGTTTCATAGTCATTCAATATTCTTTGAGTTTCAGTTATGACAAATCAACTTATTATGAATACACATCTCAGTCTAGTCCTATTCATTATTCTGGTATCATGTAACTCAGTATGGTTCAGTATTTTAGTATGATGTATTGCAGTATGATTCTCAGTTCCTAATTCTAAGTTCCTGAATGTTGAACACCTGTATTTGGGCCCGAGGCCGCAGTTTGTGAGCGCGCGCGCGCACACACACACACACGCGCGCGCGCACACACACACACACACACACACACACACACACACACACACACACACACATATATATATATATATATATATATATATATATATATATATATATATATAATATCATTTAGAAGAGGGAGTATTCATAACCTTACTTCCTATGTTTAGTTCAGTTATCAGTTATCAACTATCAGTTTTCATTATAGTTTCAGTTTCAACTGTTATCATTTCAGTTATCAATTATTAATTCTCAGTAATTAGCTTAGCTTTAGTTTCAGCATTTATAATTCTTTCCTTCAGTTGTTTTACATACCAGTGCAATTCAAATGTACTGAAATCCCTTTTTGCTTGGGGCCTGTATCTCACGATGCAGGTAATGATTTACGGGTTGACGACTCAGAGCGCTAGGATTCTCGTACTAGCTATTTGGTGATCCCTAGTTCTTTCGGGCATTGTCATTACCTTACAGTCTTCAGTATTTTCAGACAGTCAATGTTTTCAGTACTTCATTAGAGGCTTCATAGACTAGAGTAACAGTTAGACAGAGTCATAGGCATTTAAGGTTAAGCAATGTTGGTACATATATGTTTCAAGCTTATTTTAGTGTTTCCGCGATTGATTTATATCATTTAGACTTTCAGTATATCAGCATGTGTTACTTATCTTCCACATTCAGTATGTTATGTTATCACATGTTGATATAGCCAGCCAGTTGGTTCGCACGGTCACATGTAGTCAGGCACCGAGTGTCGTGTTACGTCCAGGCCCAGGTTCGGGGCGTGACAAAGCTTGGTATCAGAGCACTAGGTTCAAGAGTCCTAGGGAGTCTATGAAGCCGTGTCAAGTGGAGTTTCCTTTATATGTCTGTGCTGGCCACTCATATAAATGGTTAACTACCAAGACATCTAGGATTGTCTAATTTCTTTCTACTCTAGATCGTGCCATGAAACTTAGAGCAATAGGTAATCTTCTCTTACTATCGAATTCTATGTGTATCGAACGCCCAAGCGACAGGCAAGAAAACTATAAGGTTCTAGAAAGGATGATTTGCCTATTGTGGTATTACTATGGGGTATATGTTGGTAACAAATGGGATTTGAGATGAGTTTGAAAGTGGGATGCAATGGATAGTAGTACAGATTAAAGCATAACCTTATCAGAAAATACAAAAGCAGTCATTATGTTCTAAGGTTATCAGCTTATCTCAGTTACCAGTTATACAGTCTTTCAGTTAGCAAGTTTATGATTATTCAGTGTGCCAATTATTTGTTATTCAATTACCAGATCTTCAATTTTTAGTGTATCCAACTTCCACTGACTTGGGAGTATATGGTGATGCCTACAGGTGCTAAAAGAAAATATAAGAACAGTGATTATTGCGAAGTCGTCACATGTTTAGGTTTAGATTAAGACCAAGACTCGTCGGGTTGTGTAGGAAATGAGTTATAAGATGATGGTATCTCTGAAGGATATGTTTGTGTATGGTAGTGTATCTATATGAGTTTATCTCACAGAACAATTTCATTTTTAATTCTTAGCAATTGAGCCACAAATTGGATGATGATAATTTAGATGTCAGATCCTACAGCGTAGCAGGTTAAAAATTTGACCGCAAATGGCCTAGAATTGGTCATTATAGTTTTGGACAAAAAAAAAAGGGAGACTAAGGGCAAAATTCCTAGCAGTCAGAAAGGTCTGATATTACCAGAGATGTATTTTTCATACGACTCATGCATCTAAGAAAATATGATGTATGAAATGAGAATCAACAGCAACCGATATGGAATTTCAGGGAATGATTTTAAATTGCACATATTTATTCATACTAGAACTAGAAAGTACCACCTTAGTAAGTTATTATAAGTGTTTTCATGAAGTGCTTAAAAAGATAATCAAATGTGGGAAATATAGCTCATGAAAGAGGTAGACAAGAGAACTATGTTGAATGAAGTTCACTGCTTAGCCAAGGTAAGAGTTCGACTTTCTGACACCAAAAATAGTGGAGTTTTTGTCTAGAACAGGACATGTTCCTCCTTAGTAGCCGAAGTGAAGGAGATTTATTGGTGGAACGACATGAAAAAAAAAGTTGCATACTTTGTGGCCAAGTGTTTGAATTGTCAGCAAGTGAAAGCCGAGCAGCAGAAAACCAAGTGTTTATCTCAGAACACACACATCCTTTAGTGGAGATGGTAAATATGGACCTTATAATAGGATTATCTTGCTCATTGTGAAAGCATGATTTTTGTGGGCGAAGGTGTAGATTGCCAATTAGTTGGTTCGAAGTTGGCAAAGTGGAGTTGTTTGGACCAGATTTGGTCAATCAGTCTATAGAAAAAGTCAAGTTGATTCAAGAGCATTTGAAGACAGCTCAGAGTCGCCAAATCTCTATTGAAAATTCTCTAAATCATTGTAACCGATTTTTCTACATCACAATTTACATTGATTAATAGTCACGTGAAAAAAACAATTAACATCGACCTTGCATAGAACTAAAACAATTTCATCCATTTTGTGATCATAGGTTTGATATTTTCCGCAAGACATGAAGGTAAGAAATATATAAAGAAAAAAACACGAATGGATGAAGAGCTTTAAATTTAAAAACAACGGTCCCAAAATACAAAAAATGTCCAAAAGAATCCAAGTGAATGAGAAAAATAGACCATCATCGTCGTCCTACACTAAAGAGATGGCAATTCATATATAGTGGCAAAAGTAGTTTGATCAAGACATATAGTTCTAAATCAGCAAGCACAAGACACCCCATCCCAAGACCAAGCTTCCCATTATCATCTTTGAAAACCTCACGATCTCTACTCCACTCTGCATATTAGAAAATGCATCAAACTATAAAACAAACAAAATTAGCAACAATTTGCCAACCTGAACAATATTCTGCTTCTAAACACTTCACGCTAAACTATATGCTTTCAGTTAAATATCAGTAATTTTACAATCAATATTCACTAAATTTTTTAGTATATATTTGAGGATATAATTAAGAAATTTTTTAATAATTTTGATCGGACTGTTCGTTTCATTTCCTTTCTCAGGTTCAGAGAAAAATGGATCTACTAGATACGGTAATGCACTGTTACAAGCTTGTCAGTTCTTTTACAAACTATCACTTTGGAATATTATTCTTCTCACAATGTAAAAACAATTTTAACCTATCACTATTAATTATACCAGCAAACCTATCTTATTTCACATACTATACAACTTTATTCACTCCATTTTCACATACTATGTGGGCGTTTAAAATTCCAAAAAAGGAGAATTTCTTTTTTCAAGTGAAAAGTGTATTTTAAAATTAAAGTTATGTTAATATAATTTTTGATTATTTTTGAATTTTTATAAAATTTTAAAAAATAACTTTAAGAAGTTTTTTCAAATTTCGAAAAAAATCGAAATTCATTTGTGAAAATTAAAAAATTACGGCCAAACATATTCAGGGTTGGGTCAGTCTCATTATGGCCAAGCAGAAAAAGCACGTGACATGTCCCTAGTGAATAATCATAAAATTTGAAAAACACTGATGACCATCAGACACTAAAGCGGCGACAAAGCTCACATGTTCCCGACCACACCTGATCCCCACTAGGCCCAAATTCCCATATTGACAATATTGGGCTGGGCTTTCTCAGTCACACTTTCCTATACGAACTTTGACTATTATGCGCTCCATTTTAATTAATTACAGATTTAAGAATTATTTAGCTCCAAAACTCCTCATTTCTCTATCGTATGATCCATTATCTCCAAACAGATTTAAAATTAGAACATAAACTACTATTTCCTCCCTTTTCACTATCACTCTAATCTTTTGCATACACCTTAAGATAATAACATTATATAAAAGGAGTTTAATCAGATTATTAATATTTATTTTCTGATTTCATGTTATTATTATTAATATGTGATAGATATTAATCTCTTCCCATATTTATTAAAGGAATATTGCAAAAACAAATGAAAATGAAAACAGAAAGATTAAGACAACGTAAATAGTAGAGTATAATAATGTAGTAAAACTAGAAGTATGCTCCAAGCTATAATGCTATGAAATCAGAAAATGAAAGGAAAAATGAAAAAAAATCAAGAACCATATTATTAACAGGATATATATAATGCAAGAGAAGAGCATATTTATATACTATAAACCGAGATTTGAGTGAAAAAATACCTGATCAGTTGCTACTGATGGACCGGGAGAAAAAGCTGGAAAAGTACTCGGGGATGGAGCACCCATGGGAGGTGCTGGAGGACTCAATACTCCCAATGGAGATGGTGCCGGGGATGTGGCTACAGTCGTAGGTGCAGCAGCCGGAGCTGAAGCTGGCGGAGTTGCAACTGGTGCAGGTGCTGCAGCTGGCGGAGGAGGGCTGGGAGGTGGCGTAGCCGGAGGTGGTGGGGTAGCCACAGGTGGAGGAGTGGCCGATGGTGGTGCGCTAACTGGTGGGGGAGGACTAGCCGGTGGTGGAGCACTCACTGGAGGAGGAGTAGCTGCCGGTGGAGCTGATACAGCTGGAGGTGGTGAAGTTGATGTAGTTGGCGGAGATGAAACTGCCGGAGGTGGTTGAGTTGGTGGAGGAGAACCAGTAGGTGCAGGGGTAGTAGGAGGAGATGGGGTAGTGGGTGTAGGTGGTGCTGGAGTGGCAGTAGGTGACGCGGCCGGAGCTTGACCTCCAACGCCGGCGATTATAATGCAAATAAAACCGATCCAAATAGCATTTTTCCGATCCATTTTCTCAATATGTTTAGTTATGTGTGCACACAATAACAGTACTTAGAAGAGAGAGAGGTGTAGTCTGCGGCTATTAAAGAGAAGGAAGGGAAGGGTAATATATAGGGGTTGTTTGGGAGAAGAGTAAAAGGGAGGAAAGGAAAGTAGAAAGGTAGAAGGTCTTTCTACATCTTAGTACAGAAGTAAGTTGTGTCTACCAAACAGATCTGTAGTTGGCGTTTGTTTGTACGATCTGATGGAGTTGGGTGTTAGGGACCCACTTGGATAATCATGTGATCTCCATTACTGCTTTCATAAGTATTACGTAAAGTACTAAATCAAATGATGTTCTGTTGTTGTCTTAAAGGTTGCTATGGTTTTTACTGCTCTGTTGAAATTTAACATCAAAATATGTATATAGTGGTATTATTAAATGATCCTTTGAAATTACCCTGACACATAACTATATAGTTTATAATAAATAGAATTAGTAAATTAATAAATGAATGTTTCAACGGTAAGATTTAATGGTGGGAAGAGTTATTTGATACAGTAGTTGTGTTGGTGTAAGATAGTAGAACCTAGTATAATATTTGAGGATATGCAACGGGCACATGAAAAATATTCTAATAAAATTACTTTCCTTTTCTTGGATCATTGGATGTTACGCGATGCGATTTAAGTTAGTCAGGCCAATGTGAATATCGGACGTATGATGAGAAATAAAAAAAATCACTGCGGCTTGGCTGCGCAAATTCGGTGCGGTCGTGGCATTGCAGTGGTTGAATGTGGTAAAGTGGGAATGCACATGATATGTTATATTCTTAATTTTGTACATACATATGTAGATTTGATCCCAAAAAACATGAGGTTTAGTTATTACAAAATTAGTAATGTCCAAACTAGTAATCAACTAAACTCAGATAGTAACAATTTCTCCACATGCACTAGACTGGAAATTGTAGTACTGTCTCACACGTGCCAATGGAAAATAGTTAACGAGGAAAACTTGTACCATGAACTGTGGCAGATCTATATATAACTTTGTACAACCAAGTTGTAAGTATTAATTAAGAAAGGAAAACTTACGGCGAAGATAAAATCCAGATGGGGTCATTAATAAGATCCTAGTTATAGTCTAGGTGTTTTTCTTGGTTTAAAGCACGACCTCAAAACGATGTGCTGGTATAGTTTTTGTAAAATGGTAGTATAAAGCTACAATGACCAAAAGTTTTAATTAATTTGTCATTTAGCTATTACTCCGTTAGTGTGCTTTGTTAGGTTCAATCCTAGCATGTGGCATTAATTACGGAGAGTTACTAGTTAATTTTTAACATCCAGTAACAATGTAAACATTTAAAATGGACGAGTTTTTCCAAAGGTCAAAAGTAATTTTTTTTTTCAAAAGCAATTTTTTTTTTTACTTAACGTGTTTGATCAATTTTTATTAGGGAAAAAAATATTTTTGGGAAGAAGTAGAAGTAGTTTTCAAAAAGCAGAAAAAAATAGTTTCTTTTCCAAAGCAGAAGTATATTTGACTTTTCTTCTTGCTAAAAATAACCTTAACAAAATATAATAGATACCAAAATAACTGTTAAATCTAATACTTAGGATATTAATGTATAAGTATTTCTTCTTATGTTTAGGATAATTTTCTAATATATAGTGACATTAGGGGTGAATGTTTTTATATTTGTTGTATGTTTTTTAATATATTTGAATAATATTAAAAGAACTAAAGTATTTTTTAATTTATTTTAATATTTTACTTTAAAAAATGAAAAGATCTAATTATTGCATGTAATAATAAATTTTTAAGATTATTTATTTACTTATAATATTAACTATTAAGTAACTATATTCATGTCTTTGATACTTAAAAGTACTTTTTGAAAAATTTGGTCAAACACAAATTACTGCTTAAAAGTGTCTTTCAGAGTGATTAGCCAAACACAAATTGTTTTGCTTCAAAAGTACTTTTTTCAGAAGTACTTTTGAAAAATATATTTCTCAAAATAAACTGATTTTTTCAGCTCGGCCAAACAGACTATTAATCACGATTGTTGTTGGTTTAATCAAAACTATTTAACATGGAATCACTTTTACCTCAAAAGTAATTACGAGATTACTACTCTTCTGCAGAGGGAAAAGAAAAACAAGAACTGATTATGAGTCCCCAGCCCCCTTTATTATTATTCTTTTAGGAGAAGAAAATTGCATGCTGGGCCATTATGCTGGAAGAGAGATAGCGTTATTGATGAATGCAAAATTGCGAAGGCTAAAAGCACTAAATTTTGGGGTGATTACTAATTAGGGTATTAGTTCAAGGAAACAAAAAACATGCAACGTAAACCTTTTTTGCTTGCACTGCAATTCAGCTTCCAACTAAATATATAAATAATTTTGTTTTTATAATACCAATTGTGTCTTGGTTAGTTTGCGTGCATATAATTTGGACACCATATGTCGATTTCCGAAGTTGTTTGTATGTCCTCAACTATTTTACTATAATACCTACTATTTTTCAATATAGACATCAGTAACTATATTCCCATCAAAATTTGACTTTTTTTGTCCCTACTTAAATTTGAACCTTAATCCCTCATAATTTTCATCACCTTTGTAACCGCGCTCTATGCCACGCCTTTAAGTGCCACGTAAGGTTTTCACAATTTTGAGTAATCCTTAGAAACCAGATATGTTTATAAACTATTGAGATCTCACGTTACTCGTTCAAAGTTCCAAATTTCTGTTTGCTGTTCTATATTGATAAGTATAAAGTATATCAATCCCAATTCCCAAAATATTTCTTAATTACGTACTATGACAAAATATTTTGAAAAGTTGTTTTTTTATTTTAATTTTAACGTATTGTCGAGTAGTCTATGGAAACTTTAGCTGAGCTGAATTAAAGTCAACATTATGGTTAATATGTGATCATTAAGAAAAATTTTGAATAGCCAAGTTACCTATAACGCATTCTTCCAATATGCACAATCGACAGGTAGCACCTAGCAAGCTGGAAAATGGGGTGGTCCCTTTATTATTAGGCATAAATCGCGTAGAGTAAAAGGAATTGTGTCTGTTTATACTTTATTCTTGACATCTGTATACGACTAATAATGATTTGAAACTAATGACTTTAAAGATGTGACATCCTTACCGTTGCCTTGTTTCTTCCTTGTTCTTCTTTCAAACTTCAATATCATATAATATTAAATAAAGAAATTGGAAGGACGCCGCGAGCTCGTTTGGTTTTGAAAGCGTTTCGTAATGTTTTGGGAAAGTAACACATTTTTTCATTTGAACAAAATTAATTACTTCTGCCAGTTAGTATACATCAATTATATATTAATTGTAGGCGTATAAAATTTATTGGATTTAAATTTAATAAAATAATTTGGACTATATTTAAAATTTAAGATATATTCGTCCAAATACATATTATGGGCTTATATAATTAAATTAATTACTTAAGTCCAATAAATATTGACTATGATTGCCCATTTAGATGGGCTACAAGTGATGAGCCCACTTTATTAGCCTAATATGTCATCTTCCTAGAGGTCCGGTTTGGTGCCATGTGTCATATGACGTGGCACACCAAATCAAACGCAAGAGCCAATAGGATCATGCCACATGTCAAAATGACAAGGCATACCGAGTTAAATTAAAAGACCAATGAATTTTTGCCACGTGTGCAAGTGACATGTTCTGGCCAATCAAATGCAGCATTGTCACACTTCAATTTGATTGGTCGGAAAGAGTTAGTTCTTATCATAACTCTTCTCTCCCACAACTATAAATAGGGGTTTTTATAACCCAGAAAAGACACCACAAGTTATAATAAGAAGCAAGAGAGAGCTCGTGGATCAAACACCGCAAATTACTCTACAAGCTTCAAGCAACCAAGTTCAAGTTCAAGAACGAAGAACAAATCAAGTTCAAGCTCAAGAACGAAAAACAATTAAAATTCAAGATCAAGCTCAAAGGCCTTTGAATTATTGAAAAGAAGAATCAGAGGATTCACAGAGATTGTACACTCATAATATTCGAAATAAAATACTACGATTGTTGCAATGTTTTTCGGCCTTGATTTTATTTTCTCGATCCAATTTTATTGTCTACAAATTCTGGCACGCCCAGTGGCACAATCTCTACCTCTCATCTCAACTTTTCAATCACCAAAGTTCAAGAACAACGAAATGGCTTCCAAGAAAATCAACTCTAGTTCAACTTCCGCCAAGGCTTTCAATTCCAGGTTTTATGTTGATGTGGAAAACATACTCAAAGTTACCTTTGGAAGCTTTGGACCAGTTCCAAGGAGAAAAGAAAGCTCGTTAGGACAACAAGCACCCCAAGTGTCGTTCGCATCTACCCCTGTTTTCGAATCTTCATCCTCAAAAGGATGAAGATCTTCCACAAATACACCCGAAGGAGGAAGCGATGTTGTTGAAAAGATCAAGAAAACTCTTGCTCTGTTTGACCTCTCCGGATCCAAGCACTTTGCTATGAAGGAAGATGATGACACTTCAAGTGATGGATCCTCCCCACTTACACCACATAGCGTGAGCGAATCAAGGATCAATCTGCATGAAAATCCATGCTACTCTCCATCGTCCACTATAATCATGCAAACCATGGTGACAAACACTTCATCTGTGGAGGATCAATTGACAAACTTGGCGGAATCAATCGCTGGCTTGACCAAGTACATGCAAAATCAAGATGCTAGAATCGACAAGCTAACAGATATGGTGGGAATCTTGATGGAAGAAGAATCCACCCATGCACCTAGCAAACTCCCAGAAGTTCAAGATATTGATCCTCCCCCACGACAAGTTGCATCCACTAAGGAAATTCCAGTCTTTTCGGAAGGGATGATTCCAATCGATCAAATGAAGGAGTTCATCGAAGGAACTATTAAAAGTAAGTACGAAGTTGCTACCAAGTCTTCCCTTACATACGCAAAGCCGTACACTACAAGGATCGATATGTTGAAAATGTCTGCTGGCTATCAACCCCCAAAGTTTCAACAGTTTGATGGTAAAGGCAATTTAAATAAATTTGTGGCGCACTTCGTTGAGACATGCAAAAACGGTGGGACTTATGGAGATTACCTCGTCAAACAGTTTGTCCGCTCGCTAAAAGGAAATGCTTTTTATTGGTATACATACCTCGAGGCAGGATCTATTGATAGCTGGGATCAACTAGAATAAGAGTTCCTCAAACGTTTCTATAGCACAAAACGCATCGTAAGCATGATCGAACTTACAAACACTCATCAAGGAAAGGATGAGCTAGTTATTGATTCCATCAACCGCTGGAAGAGCTTAAGCCTCAACTGTAAAGATAACCTTGGCGAGACTTCTAGCATAGAGATGTACATCCAAGGCATGCATTGGAGTCTTCGCTATATATTACGAGGCATAAATCCCAAAACATTTGAAGAACTAGCAACTCGTGCACATGATATAGAATTTAGTATGGCTGCAAGTGGAGATCAAATGTTTCGTGGATTTGAGCCTCATAATGAAATAAAAGCAGAGGATGCTGAGAATGGGGGAAAGTATTTATCCGAAAATGAAGCTGAAGAGTCCATGCATGTTGCAACGATCCTTAATGCATGAGCCTAGACTGCAAGTTATATTGCTCTATGACGCATGAGCCTAAACTGCACGTTGCAACGCTCCTCAATGCACGAGCCTAAACTGCAAGTTATAATGCTTCTTGATACATGAGTGTATATTGTATGTCATGAAGCTCCCCAATTTTGAATTGAATCTTTAAGTCATAAAGCTCTCCGGATTTGGGCAAAGTCTTCAAGTTGTAAAACTCTTCAAATTTGGGCAAATTGTTCAGTCGCAAAGCTCTTCAAGTTCGAGAAAAGTCTTCAAGTTATAAGGCTCTTCAAATTTGGGCAAATTGTTCAAGTCACAAAGCTCTTCAAATACGAGCAAAGACTCAAGTCGAAAGCTCTTCAAAGTCGAGCAAGGACTTCAAAACGCAAAGTTATTCAAATTTGAGCCAAAATTCAAGACATAAAGCTCTTCAAATTTGGCAAAGTCTTTAATTTGTAAAGCTCTTCAAATTCGAGCAAAGTGTTTAAGTTGCAAAACTCTTCAACTTTGAGCTAACTACAGGTCATAAAGCTTTCAAATTCGAGCAAAATCTTCAAGTTGCAAAGCTCCTCAATGCACGAGCCTAAACTGCAAGTTATAATGCTTCTTGTCACTTGAACCCATATTGTGTGTCACGAAACTCCCCAAATTTAAGCTAAATCTTCAAGACATAAAGCTCTTCAAATTCGAGCAAAGTCTTTAAATTGCAAAGCTCTTTAAATTCGAGTAAAATGTTCAAGTCGCAAAGCTTTTCCTATTCAAGAAAAGTTTCAAGTTACAAAGCTCTTCAATTTCGAGCAAATACCTAAGTCGAAAGCTCTTTAAAGTCGAGCAAAGACTTCAAATCGCAAAGCTCAAGCTAAACTTCAAGTTGCAAAGCTCTTCAACTTTGAGCTAAATTTTCAAGTCACGAAGCTCTTCAAATTCGAGTCGAACATCAATTTGCAAAGCTCTTCAAAATTGAGCAAGCCATCAAGTTGCAAAGCATTTCAAAACGTAAGCTAAATCTGCAAATTACTACTCTCCTGGACGCATGAGCCTTAACTTCATATCATAAAGCTCTTAGAATTTGAGATAAATCTTCAAATTACAACGCTCCTTAACAAAAGAGCATAAACTGCATGTTAATCCTGGCACTAGAGTATAAACTGTGCACGGCCAAAAAAAAGTCTTCTAGGTTGAAAGCCTCGAAAGAGGCGGCTTAGGCAAACGTTAGGACATTAAAAATAAAATAACCTATTCTGAACTACGGTATGACTTGATCCTCTTCACTGAGGTACGTAAGCAGCTTAGAGTTTCATTCTAAGTTCATTCGCATAAGTTTAAAAGATACATAATCCCCCGATCGTTGTCCAAATGAAGTACGATGGAATGTAATCCATTTAATCAGCACTTGAAAATCGAGCTGAGATACCATTCTTCTGTTAAACTTTGGATCCCATTTGATTTAAATGGGTCAAGCCTTTGTGGTAAATTGGTATCTTCAATGGATTGATTTTAGTCTTTTAGGAGGCTATTAAGTATTTGCATTGAAGCCCGGAGATTCACTATGTCTTCATGTTCACAAAATCTTTAAGTCCTCTAGTCTTCAAGTTTGCCGCTCTTCAATTTGAAATATTTAAATTCTCCAAGTCTCCAAGTCCATCGGTCTTAAAGTTGAAGTCTTCAAGTTCGACGCTCTTCAAGTTGAAATATTTAAGCCTCCCAAGTCTCCAAGTTGAAGTTTTCATATTTGTCGGTCTTCAAGTTGAAATATTTAAGTCCTTCAAATCTTCAAGTTGAAGTCTTCAAGACTTCTAATTTTTCAAGTTGAAGTTTAAAAGTCCACCACTCTTCAAGTTAAAGTCTGCGAAGTCCGCCAAATCTTCAAAGTTCACCAAGTGTTTGAGTTGAAACTTTTTAATTTTCCAATCTTAAGGTGGACATTTAAGTCCCTTTGCACCTTATGTTGGACTTTTCGTGGGTTTTTCCATAAAAGTAACTATAACTTTTCAATCTTAAGGTGGACATGTAAGTCCCTTTGCACCTTAAGTTGGCCTCTTCGCGGGTTTGTCCTTAAAAGGAACTATAAATTTTCAATCTTAAGGTGGACGTTTAAGTCCCTTTGTACCTTAATTTGGCCTCTTCATGGGTTTTCCCTTAAAAGGATATGTAATTTTTCAAGTGTAAAATGGACATTTAAGTCCCTTTGCACCTTAAGCCAGTCTTGTTGCGAGTTGATCCTTCTATATGCTATTGAGAATTTGTCCTTCTATGATGTGGATTTTCCCGTCTATATAATGATGTGGATTTGTTATCTATGTACTCTGATGTATATAGAAGGATCAAATCGTAATGACTTGAAGATGTGATCCCAAGTCAGATCCGTAAGGTTAGGAAACTTCATGAATTCTTCACCAAGTTCCAGAAGAAGTTACTCCTCGCCACTGCCACAATGATGGAATATGGTTGGTCCAAGCCTCTTTCTCACCAAGCCGCAAGACGGAGACGCGCATGTACTGCTTTCTCAAGCCGCAAAAAGGAGATGAATCATGTGCTTCTTCAACAGAGGTGTATATATCAACTAGTCCCTTGCGGATGTCACAAATTGTAAAAGGAAGGCACCTCTCACCAGAGGATGAACTTTCAAAGCAAGTCGGCGCACGAATTTTGCTTGCTGCAAACGATATCAAGGTACGGGTATGGCGTATCATGACTGAAGTGCGTCTTTGCTTACGGGGTTCAAAGTTCTCTACGCATTGACTATCTGCAAATAAAAGAAAGAGCTCATGAAAACACGCAAAACTGAAGATGAGCTAGCATGACAAATTGTGTTTCCTGACTTCAAGAAAATATTTGGGGAGATATAGGGATAGTCTAATTATTCATTTTGTAAATATCATAGCTATGGAAGTCTAGTTTCAGTGCTGCAGATGGCTCATGATTTCGATGTACCTACGTCGAGATATGCATTTTTTGCCGAAGGCGTGCAATCTGAAAAGCTGAACGCGGCAGCATCTGAAAAGAAAATCCAAAACATTACCTGAGATGGTACGGAAAGATTTTTGCTCCAATTTTTGGATATGTTGCAGAACTTTATGTATTGTTTCAGGAAAATCAAGTGCCTTGCGCTTTTAATGCTCCTACAACGAGATATGAATTCTTTCTCGCAAGCGTGCGAAGCAGTAAGGCTAAGACGCGAGGCTAGGACCTCAGCTTTCGAAATTTAGTTTAGGTCAAAACAGAAGGAATTTGGCTCTGAGTTCTGATTCTTTTGAATATCTTTGAGTTGTGGTTATGTACAATTAATAATATCACAATTTAGAGACTCCTAGCTCAAGTTATAAAAATTGCAGTGGAAGTATGCAAAACTGGAATGCTACCTGATCAGACGTCTCGATCAACTTCGAAAAAAGTTGCACCGGTTTATAGATGGAGTTGCACATTACCATAACATGCAATTGTAATTTCTTGCAAGGAATGGAATTAAACAAGCTGATCACTTCACGTAAAGATTGTCGATCCACAAGTACTTCAAACCTCGTCTCTAAGCTTTAACAAGTCTATACTCAACAAGACTTGAAGTAGAGGGCATTTGTAGGCGTGTAAAATTTATTGAATTTAAATTCAATAAAATAATTTGGACTATATTTTAAATTCAATATATACTCGTCCAAATATATATTATGGGCTAATATAATTGAATTAATTGCTTAAGTCCAATAAATATTGACTAGGATTGCCCATTTGGATGGGTGCAAGTGATGAGCCCACTTTATTAGCCTAACATGTCATCTTTCTAGAGGCCCGATTTGGTGCCACGTGTCAAATGACGTGGCACACCAAATCAAACGCAAGAGCCAATAGGATCATGCCACATGTCAAAATGACAATGCATACCAAGTTAAATTAAAAGGCCAATGAAACCTTGCCACGTGTGCAAGTGACATGTTCTGGCCAATCAAATACGGCCTTGTCACACTTTAATTTGATTAGTCAGAAAGAGTTTGTTCTTATCATAACTCTTCCCTCCCACAACTATAAATAGGGGTCTTCATAACCCAGAAAAGACACCACAAGTTATAACAAGAAGCAAGAGAGAGCTCGTGGATCAATGATGTGCCGGAGAATTTCGGCACATTTAATACCAAATTGCTTAGATTTTAGTTTGTTTTTAAGTGTATTTATCTTTTATACTTATGGAATTTTGATTTTTTGCAGTGCATGAGGGTTGAAACTCAAGAACAGTAAAATATATCAAAAAAACTGAAAAGGATAAGAAAAAGACAAGATGTGATCGCATAATCAACAAGGGGGGACCGCATATCTTCTATGCGGACTGCATAATGCACAGGTGAACCTCATAGTTCAAAAGATTGTTTAGAAAAAATTCAAGTGCAAAAATGTGGCCCATTATGAGATCGCATAACTGGTTTGCGAGCCGCATAATGGACCGCAAACCTCCAATGTCAAAAGTTGAGCTCAGAAATGCTATGCAATTGTGCGGTCGCATATCAACAATGCGGACCGCACATCATGAATGCGGCGACACACCTGGAAATTAGGGTTTGTATCTGTGACGGCTCCCTGAAGAATGCGAACCACATTCCTGTTATGCGACAGGAATGCAGTCGCATAGTTGACCTGGAAGGGCAATTTTATCCCTTTTTTCACCCCGAGTTTTAGCCCATTATAAATAGATTTATTGGATTTTGTGGGTCATTCTTGTCTGGTTTTTGGGCTACAATACATTCGTTAAATATTATTCTATTTTGGAAGCTTTAGAAGTGAAGTTTCTTGTATTTTGTAAGCTTTATGACATTTATTACTCTCATCTTTTTGTCTTTAAGCATGCGTAGCTAGCTTTAAATACTAAGGTTGTGGACCCTAAATGAGTGTTATGTTATTGGGTATTTAACATTGAATATATATATATATAATGGTTGGTTGATATTTATTTACTTCTCATTTGATCACGCTCAACTATGTCTAATAAAAGACTAAGCGGGCGTTGCAAATATAATCCGGGGTATTATGCCCAGAGTCGATCCCCATAGGGAATTTACGTATCAAACAAGCTGTTAGAATACTCAATTGTCACTTGAGGTTATTTAAATTACTAAAACTAAAGGTTAACTACGCTAAGGTGTAAACAATTGTAATAAATATCTAAGGTTAGAGTTTCCTCCGTCGGTGAACTTACTTCTCGGATACTTCATATAGCTTGATTAGTTGTTTCTATCAATACTGGACACTCTATCTACCATAAATCCCTCTCAAGTAATTATGATAATTTACTAGACGCACTATCTCAAGTTACCGTAGCTAGATTGCATTACAGTTCACTTTAGATTGCACCCGAGGTATCGTTATCTCTAATCCAACCTCTAAACCCTCGGTTATGACTTTCGCCTATACTTCGGGAGTGATGTTGTTCAAACAACTACCTAAATATGTACTCTCTCTCAAGTAGATACATAATAAATAGGAACAGCTAATTTGACCGAATTCAACCGGGAAACAGCTAATTCAACCGGGAAACACTTAAACTTGTCAAAACTCGGATTTGACCGAACCTGGGACCCCGGGCGTTGGGCTCTAACGCACCCCTAAGGCCAGGGCAGGCCTGGCGTTTGGGCCCTAACGCCCCCCTAACGCCAGGGGCTGCCTGGCTTTGGGGGGCAAACGCCCGGCTATCGCCCGGGTGTCTCCTTTTGCGTATTTTCGACGTATTTGCATCCCTTTAGCTCCGTTTCCATCCCCAATTCACCTACACATGAAATAAACTCCATTAAGCACATAACAAGTGTATTTTTATCATTAATTCACCTCAAATGTAAGGTATATCACATGTTAAACTATGCAATTTAGTCTCGCATCATCATTCTTCATTGATTGTTGGTGGTTGCAAACATTAACAAGTTCCATTAAATCCTTTCTTTACTTGAAAAACTGAGTTAGGATTGGTAGGAGTAAATATCAAAGACTCAAGGCTTTAAACCTTATTTAATAGAATCGCTTAGGAATAAATGGATTTTATTTGGCATAAAATGATTGTCCTTCATTATAACTCTTTTATATTTGGAAAAATTATAAAGAAGAAATACTACCCAACTATTGGAAAATATTGGGTAGTCATTTAGAAATCATTTGCATATCTAAACGGCCCTCCGTTAGAAATATATCATATTAATACCTATTAGCATTACATTTCATTGATGGGGACACAACTTTGATTTAGTTAATCACATTAATTACAACGTTAATTAATTATACTTGTCACTATTTCGATCAAATTACCACACAATCTATTCCCATATTCTTGTTACAATTAACGAAATAGAGATACAATTTCAGTTAAGATTCACAGTACCAAAGTAAACCTTTCACGCCTATTCCCTGTGGGATTCGACCCCAACTTTATTGGGTTACTATATTTTACACCGATCGCTTTACACTATTTTAAGGTGTAATTTGAGAGTATCAATCAAACATCGCAAATTTCTCTACAAGCTTCAAGCAACCAAGTTCAAGTTCAAGAACAAAGAACAAATCAAGTTCAGGCTCAAGAACGAAGAACAATTAAAATTCAAGATCAAACTCAAAGGCCCTTGAATTTATATTGAAAAGAAGAATCAGAGGATTCACAGAGATTGTACACTCATAATATTCAAAATATAATACTACGATTGTGGCAATATTTTTCGGCCTTGATTTTATTTTCTCGATCCAATTTTATTATCTACACTAATTATACATAAATAAAAGTTTCATACAAATTAAGACGATGTTTGCTTCCAAGAAATAACTTTTAAAAAAGTTCTTCATTAAAATAAAAAAGACCATATCATGTTCGAGGGCATATATATCGAGAAGCCCAGGGAAGGAAGGGGTATGGTAGTCTAATCTCCAGAATTTTTCACTGATTGTTATGTTACCTAATGGATTTCTTAGATCATAGTCTAATAATCTCTTTTGAACAAACAAAAAATCTTATGAAAAATATTTGACGACAGTCTACCATTTTATATGTTATTACAAACATTCTAATACTTTGTAGGTAAGATTGAGCTATATGGGCAAAAATTAGAGGCAAGTCTAAAATTTTCAGAAAGAATAATTTCCCAAGAGGTATGTTTGCATAATGTTTGAAAATAGAGACAAAAACTAAATGATAGGCTGAAAAAGAGACATTTTTGTAAATCAGTCGTTAGTCTAAGGGCTGTAAATAATGGGCCTGGTAACTTTAGACGCTAGCAGTGAAGTAGAAATGGCGTGGGATAACCACTTTTTAACATGATATTTAGTTTTATCCGGTATTTTTAATGTTGAGAAAAAATAACCATAACTCTATTAAAATTAATACGAAAAGACGTTTTTACCGATTCTTCGAGAGTGTTGTGTAAATATTAAGGACATGGTGTCCTTAACATTTACAGTCCTTAATAATTACACCGCACACATGAAGTTAAGGATGTCATGTCCTTAACATTTACACTGCACATATGAAGTTAAGGACATGATATCCTAAAACTTAATCCGGAATGTGCAAATACTGGACACTTTGTCGTAATATGCAGCTCCATAATGACATGACAAGTACAACATTGAAATGTACAGTTTAGACTAACAGAAATCAAGGAAAATAGTAATCTACTTAAACATGTTGCACAACATTTCAAATAGACAGTCAAAACACATAGGCATGCTTTTCTAATCTAAACAAGGTAATAAAATATGGTAGTACAGTTAAATCAAAGGAAAACACTTTATAATTTAAAAGAAAACGAGATTTTTACAATAATAGCTCGTGTACATACTCGTCACCTCACTTACACGGCGCTCATACATCAAACAATACTAAACATCCTAAGGGGAACTTCCCCCTCCCCACAAGGTCAGGCAAGCCACTTACCTCGAACCGCTCAACTCAATCCGAAACCACGCACTTGCCACAAGTATCCAACTCCGAATGGCCCAAATCTAATAAAATCAATTGCATAATGTAAATAATACTTCAAGTAACTATTTAAGCTAAAGAATTCGAAATTAAGGCAAGGAATTAGGAAAAATACCCAAAACGTCTCCTCGGGCCCACGACTCGCAATCGGGTAAAAATTACCAATTTAGAACTCCCCATTCGCTCACGAGATCACTCGTACAAAAAAATCATCTAAATCCTATGCCTAAACCTCGATCAAAACTCAGAAATTCGATTGAGAAATTTTCCCGCCATTTTCCCATATTTCTCACGCAATTTCTTTGATTAAATGAAGATAACTTCAAAAGATTAATGTAATAAAACCAAATTCGAATAAGAACCATTACCCACAATATTCCTCTGAAATCCCTCAAAGAATCGCCTTCTTTCGAGCTCAAAATAAAAAAACAGTGTGAAAATGAACTAACTCTCGATTTCAACCCCTTTTCTGCCCAGCGAACCTCGCACCTGCGGCTTCACACCTGCGAAAACTCCATCGCGGGTGCGTAATCCACTAAAAGGGACAGGTCCGCATCTGCGGAAACGAGGCCGCACCTGCGCGTGCGCGCCTGTGCGCCTGCGGAGCTTAGTCCGCACCTGCGAGTCCTCAACCGTGCCTGCGAGCCATTTGCGCATCTGCGGGCGTCGCGGATGCGGAACCTCCTCGCACCTGCGACCCTAGGACAAACTCTTAATTCTCGCATCTGCGCTTCATTCTCCGCACATGCAAGTCCGCACTTGTGGTTCCCATTTCGCATGTGTGAAACATCATACACCAAAAAAACTACAACGATGGCCTAAGTTTAAAAATTCATCGGTTAAGCATTCGAAACACACCCGAGGCCCTCGGAACCTCGACCAAACATACCAACCAATCCTATAACACCATACGAACTTAGTCGAGCCTTCAAACCACCTCTAATAACATCAAAAACATGAATTAAGCACATATTCAATCCCAAGGAACTTTGAACTTTCCAAATTCTACAAACGATGCTGAAACACATCAAACCTACTCCGAATGACTTCAAATTTCCAACACAAGTCACAAATGACATTACGAACCTACATCCATTTCCGGAATTCCATTCTGGGCTCGACATCAAAATTTTCATTACCGGCCGAAATCGTCCAAAAACCCAACTTTCGCCAATTCAAGCCTAAATCTACTATGGACCTTCAAAACACATTCCGGACGCGCTCCTACACCCAAAATCATTCAACGGAGCTAACGGAATCGACGAAATTCCATTCCGGAACCTCTTCGCACAGTTCTGGTTACGGTCCAAATTTTAAGACTTAAGCTCTCATTTAGGGACTAAGAGTCTCAAAACACTCCGAAACTCAAAATCAATCGTCCCGGCAAGTCACAATAACAGAAATAAATATGGGGAAAACAGTTATTAGGGGATCATGGCTCTAACTATCAAAACGATCGGCCGTGTCGTTAAACTAATGCATGCTGAAGTTATTTATACTGTAGTCTACAGTTTTGTCATGAGTGCTGAAGTTATTTAGTTCATTTGCTAAAATTTCAGTTTAAACATGCTGAAGTTATTTAGTTCATTTGCGAAAACTTTGGAATAAACACGCTTAAGTTTTTTCTAATGTGTTTTTACTAATACATGCTGAAGTTATTTAGTTCATTTGCTAAAATTTCAGTTTAAACATGCTGAAGTTATTTAGTTCATTTGCGAAAACTTTGGAATAAACACGCTTAAGTTTTTTCTAATGTGTTTTTACTAATACATGCTGAAGTTATTTAGTTCATTTGCTAAAATTTCAGTTTAAACATGCTGAAGTTATTTAGTTCATTTGCGAAAACTTTGGAATAAACACGCTTAAGTTTTTTCTAATGTGTTTTTACTAATACATGCTGAAGTTATTTAGTTCATTTGCTAAAATTTCAGTTTAAACATGCTGAAGTTATTTAGTTCATTTGCGAAAACTTTGGAATAAACACGCTTAAGTTTTTTCTAATGTGTTTTTACTAATACATGCTGAAGTTATTTAGTTCATTTGCTAAAACTTCAGACTTAACATGCTTAAGTTATCTAGTTAATTTGCGAACACTTCAGACTAAACATGCTTAAATTTTTGTCTTGCAGTATGTAATTTTCTAATAAGTTTTTGCTAATGCATGCTGAAGTTATTAGTTCATTTGCTAAAACTTCAGACTAAACATGCTTAAGTTATTTAGTTCATTATGCTTAAGTTATTTAGTTAATTATGCTTAAGTTATTTAGTTCATTTGCTAAAATATCAGACTAAACATGCTTAATTTATTTAGTTTATTTGCTAAAACTTCAGACTAAACATTCTTAAGTTATTTAGTTAATTTGCTAAGACTTCAGACGAAACATTCATTTGCTAAAACTTCATGCTAAATATATTGAAATTTTGTCCTGCAGTCTACAGTTTTGTCAATAGTCCTGAAGGGAAAAATCATCTTATCAAAACGCTTTTAATTAAAAAAAAGAGGTAGGGATACAAATAAAAAAATAAAATGAATATAAATTAAAAAGGGGCGACCAAATAATACCTTATACAATTTTTACTCTAATTAGTGGCTAACTGTGCACTTCCCTCAGCAATGGACAATCAGCCCAAGAGCGGCCCAATTTACGTGGATAAAGGGCAACATAGCCAATAAAACAGAAATTCCAGAAGGCGGGTTAACCCTGATTTTTCACGGACAGAAAAAAACCTTTTTCCCCACACTCAAGTCTTATCTCTCTGCAAATTCAAAAAACCCCAAAAGCTACGCTCGAGAAAGAAGATAATGGCGGTGTCCTTGGGCTCATTCTCGATATTCTCTACCGCCGGCGAAACGGCGTCGTTTATGAAGTCAGCTTCGTCTTATTCCGTTAAGCTCGCTTCTCCTCTTGCTGCTCATCATGCTAATCTGCGCACTGTGCGCATGGTTACCTTCGCCACAGCTTCTAAGCCGGTGGCTACAGAACCGAAGAAGCGTGAACCGAGGGGAATTATGAAGCCGCGTCGAGTTTCGCCGGAAATGCAGGCATTCCTGGGTGGAATTGCTGAGATTCCTCGTACTCAAGCCCTCAAGTTGATTTGGGCCCACATCAAAGAGAACAACCTTCAGGTGGACCTCCATTTTCGCTCCGCTAATCTGTTATTATGACTTTATTGGGGATTTGCTGTTTAATAGTGTTCTTTTTTCGTGGTTGATTTTGGCTATACGTGTTTATATGTTTGTGTTGTTTAGGTGGGTTAACTGTAGAATGAGTGAGCCCCCAGGGTTTTGGTCTAGTTAGAACATAGTGCGTGATGTGTGGGAGCACGTCACGGGTTCAAACCCATGGATATACACCTGGTATTTAAGTGGAGAAGGGTAGACCATTATCTTCGAGTTTCGAATCAAGGGCTGCACGCCCTCGGTAATTTAAAAAAAAAGGAACTTCAGAATGATAACATTTTGTGGATTTAGTTTGATTTTGCTATCTTTGCAACTGCTGAAAGGTTTGTTCATTGGTAATTGTCTATGTTGTTGTAGTGATGTTTGTTCTCGGATTGATTTAGTTGCTGTGATGTGATTTTCAACTGATTTTTTCTAAGTAATCAGATTTGTAGCAATATGACTGGTATATGCTTTCAGCATTCATTGATATGCACAAATAGAACTTGTTAAGCTTTTTTTTGGTTCTGATGAAAGCATGCCTTTTTAAGGTTATTAATTGGTTGGTTATATCATAGATTTGTAGTTTGTTGTCACACTTCTTTGTTGAAATGGAGTGTCTCCATTTTTCTTACTTTATTGGTATCTTTTTGGCAATGTTATTGTCTTATAGATGTACACCATGCAGCCTATGTCCTCTCAATAGCTTTTGAGTATCAGCTGCAGGCTTTCACACTTACTAGCTTTCATTTAAGAAGGGGTGGTCTGATTCTTGCTGGTATTAAAACTAGCTACCGATTCAAAAGGGAAAATAATCTATAAAAAATGCATCAAATATAAGTTTCTCTTTATTTGTTGGTCCAGCAGAAGCATTCTCAAATAAAAAGGTGGAGATAAAGACAACTAGAGTGTCATCTTGTTCGTGTAAATCGTTGAGAAGTCTTACCAAGTGTATGCACTTATCTAAAAAAGTCATACCAAGTGTATGGATTGTTTCTTTGATATTACTATTGTATCGACTTCAGAGGCATTTTCCTAGCTGTTAATCTTCCCTTTCAAAACCAATCCTGGTGAGCGGCAAGTTGCTGACTTGCTGTCCGCTCTATCTGAAGCTTTATGGCATTTGGTTTTAATGCTCAGTTGTCAAATTTCCATTAGGATGTTTAATGTAGTGAAGATTGAGAGAAGTGACATATTTTTTAGTTTGAGAAAGATCCATGATTTTGAAGTCATGGAAACTGGCTATCAATGCAGCAGCTTTTTCTTTACTTGTGCCAGTTGTTCTGATCAATCTTTGATGGGTGGACTTTGTTTTACGTTTATCAAATTTCATTCACTTGTAGAACTTCAAGAATCAATGAATTTATTGTGGGGCTTTTATGATGCTTTATCATTTGTACTAGTCTTATTTAATATGTTTACTTTCCTATTTAATATTTATCCAGAAATTTGTTGAGAGAGAGTGTATCACTATATTGTTTCTAATCTGTACAATGTGGGTTAGATGCCATAAAACATTGCTGATTTAGTGCTTCAGCATGCTGCCGATTTGCTGCCTGTTTCCATCTAGATATCATCTAAAGTTTCTACTGAAGGTTTTGAACTTTTTTGCAACTGTAACTACAAATAGTGCATAGTGCTTGTGGACCATTTTCTTCTTTCACTCTATTAAAAATTAATGCATAGTTAGCAAATTCAATTTTATAGATTTGCTTTGTTTATATATTATATGTTTTTAGCTATTTGTTGATGATGTGATTTCTATAATTTACTTGAGAAGCTCCTGAAAAGAAGGCAATGCTTTCTGCTAGTTGTGTCCACTGTCTGACTGTCTGTTTTGTTACACATTTGAAATGCATAATCTGTAGTTTGGTTTATCCTACTATGCTTCTAAAGTTGCTCCAATACTTAATGATCTTTTACACCATTGTAGGATCCTCAAAACAAGAAGGTCATAATCTGTGATGAGAAGTTGAAGAATATTTTTGCTGGAAAGGACCGTGTTGGGTTCCTTGAGATTGCTGGTTTGATTAGTCCGCACTTTCTTAAGTGATCTAAGGAAAGCATAGAAGGGCAGCTCTTTTTTGTAAATTAGGCTTCTAGATTGGGTGATAGTATCTATTAGGAACATTGCTGCTTTATCAATTATCTAAACTTCTTTGAAGGCGCTTTAATATATGAAGATCGCTCTTTTGTGAAAATTGATTGGTGATTTTGGTTTTTCGATCTTCACAGGAAGATTTTCCAATGCAAGATTAGTAGCAAGTGGATTGTCAATCTTAAAACTTGTTGCAGCTTTATTTGCTGTACGATATGTACGGGGTACCTTTAGTAAAATTTGCGCCTGGTTGCAGCGCTTATTGTATTCTGATATGGTCAAATGTACTGAGTATTTGGGTTTTTACCTTTCATATGTATGATTATATCCAGTATTATTCCAAATGTTTGAAGTTTGGGGAATCATCAGCTCATTCACTTTACTTGTAGGACTAATAATGCTTCACATGATTTATTAGAAGAGTCGATTTCTGAGATTTTTTTTTCTCTGGAAAAAGGTAGATCGAGGATTTTAATGTTGCATATTGGAGTGGCACAATTATTCTCAATATTTGTCGAAAAAAATTAACCATAGCCAAATAGCCAATTTTGAGAACGAAGGTTTGTTCAGATTCCGCGTTTATTTTGTCGAAGGTTAACTATTCATTATCCAAAAATTGAATATTTGTGTATTGCATATCTAATCTCATTTGCGTATTCGACGATGCTGCTATTTGCCCGTCAAAATAAATGTAAAAGAGAAGTCCCGACTTTTATAAAAATTTGTGTTTTCGTTCTGTATTTTAGTGGGAGTTTCTTTTCTTGTCTTGTTTCTATAAATTTTAACACCCTACAAAGCACATTAATTAAAAATTTTCAATATTCGACCAGCCAAACTGTAAGATATTAGTAGAAATAAATACGTAAGGGGGAAAAGTAGGGAAGAAAACACAGAAAATGATTGACTAAATTTAAATTTAAATAAATAAGAAAATATCTGAGGAACACAGAATAAGTGGTCACCATGGAAAGTGTAGTGAGGTATCAATCAGCCTCCAAAATACAAACAAGATATTAGTAGTAACAAACTGCTACCGAATTGAGTTTCATGGCGGACAAATTAGCTCTCCCTCTTCTACTACCAAACCCTCCCCCCTCTAAATCTGTCTTCCAAGACCCACACCCCCATTTCTCTAACTCCAACTCTCAACCTTTAGCTCCATTCCTAAATGACCTCTTTCACCACCAAAATCCCAACACTTGTCCTACTTCAACTTCCACTTCTAATTCTACCCAGATTCCTCAATCCCCAATTTACCCTTCTCCTATCCCCAGAACTCGGCGGCGTATTATTGGCAAGGAGCATGATACCAACAGGGGCAAACCATGGTCTCCTCATCGCCTCTCCTCTTACGGTGAGAAAACTCTTCAAACCCTAATTGACCCGGAATTTCAACTCCACAATATTAACCAAATTTTTCTCAGTTTATATACTGACCATCGTTTAGAAAGTTCTGAATTAGATACAGAGTCTTTGTCTTTTGATATCTTGGGTATTATTAAAGGTTTAGGTTACTATAAAAAATGTGACTTGGCTTTGAATGTGTTTGAATGGGTTCGAAATCGACCCGATTCTGGGGTTTTGTTAAACGGGTCTGTTATTGCTGTGGTTATAAGCATGCTTGGGAAAGAGGGTAGGATTTCAGTGGCGTCATCATTGCTTCACAATTTGCATAAAGATGGTTTTGGTATCGATGTTTATGCATATACTTCTTTAATCACTGCATTCGCGCGTAATGGGAGGTATAGGGATGCGGTTAATGTTTACAAGAAAATGGAGGAGGAAGGGTGTAAACCTACTTTAATTACTTACAATGTGATTTTGAATGTTTATGGGAAAATGGGTATGCCTTGGAGTAGAATTATGGGTGTTTTTGAAAGTATGAAAAGCTCTGGAGTTGTTCCTGATGCTTATACTTATAATACTCTCATTACTTGTTGTCGTCGGGGATCTTTGTATGAGGAAGCTAGGCAGATTTTTGAGGAGATGAAATTAGGGGGTTTTCTGCCCGATAAGGTTACTTACAACGCGTTGCTAGATGTGTATGGGAGGTCTAGGAGGCCGAAAGAAGCTATGGAGGTTTTGCGAGAGATGGAAGTTAATGGGTTTTTGCCTAGCATTGTGACATACAATTCGTTGGTATCTGCTTATGCTAGGGATGGTCTGTTGGAGGAAGCGATGGAGCTGAAAGCCCAGATGACGGATAAAGGGATTAAGCCTGATGTGTTTACGTATACCACCTTGTTTTCCGGATTTGAGAAGGCTGGGAAGGATGAATCGGCAATGAGAATATTTGAGGAGATGACAAGTGCAGGTTGTAAACCAAACATCTGCACTTTCAATGCACTTATTAAGATGTATGGAAACAGGGGAAAATTTACTGAAATGATGAAGGTTTTTGATGATATCAGGATGTGTGGTTGTTCCCCAGATATTGTCACTTGGAATACGCTCCTAGCTGTATTTGGGCAGAACGGAATGGATTCAGAAGTTACTGGAGTGTTCAAAGAAATGAAGAGAGCCGGATTTGTAGCTGAGCGGGACACCTTCAATACCTTAATTGGTGCTTACAGTCGTTGTGGGGCTTTTGATCAAGCTATGGTCGTTTACAGGCGAATGTTAGATGCAGGGGTCAATCCGGACCTCTCCACCTATAACGCTGTTCTAGCAGCTTTGGCTCGGGGCGGGCTGTGGGAACAGTCTGAAAAGGTACTTGCAGAAATGAAAGATGGTCGTTGTAAACCCAACGAGCTAACGTACAGTTCCTTGCTTCATGCGTATGGTAATGGGAAAGAGATTGACAGGATTCATGCTCTTGCAGAAGATATATACACTTCTGAAATCCAACCTCATGCTATGCTTCTGAAGACCCTTGTATTAGTTTATAGCAAAAGTGATCTTCTAGTGGAGACTGAACGAGCTTTTTTGGAGTTAAAAAGTAGAGGTTTCTCGCCAGACATAACCACCTTAAATGCCATGCTTTCAATTTATGGTCGGAAGCAAATGGTTACAAAGGCAGCTGAGATCATGAACTTCATGAAAGATAGTGGTTTCACTCCTAGCTTGACAACTTACAATAGTTTGATGTACATGTACAGTCGGTCCAGCAATTATGAGAAATCAGAACAACTACTAATGGAAATTATAGGAAAAGGAGTCAGGCCTGATGTTATTTCGTACAACACAGTGATATATGCTTATTGCAGAAACGGTCGGATGAGAGATGCCTCACGAATATTTACAGAAATGAAGGATTCTGGAATTGTTCCTGATGTGATCACATATAATACCTTTGTTTCAAGGTATGCAGCTGATGCAATGTTTATTGATGCTATTGAAGTGGTTCGTTACATGATCAAGCAAGGTTGTAAGCCAAATGATAGCACATATAACTCCATTATAGATTCATATTGTAAACTCAATAGAAGAGATGAAGCTCTAGCTTTTATTAACAACCTCCGTAAGCTTAATCCTCATGTTTCTAAAGAGGAAGAGACTAAATTATCAGAGCGATTGATGAGGAAATGAGTTTTCTTTTTTGATGGAGTTATAGTTTAGTTGCAATAGCGTTTTGCTATGTTGATTCTCTTCCATTTTCGTTGTTATACTAGTATACTGCGAAAATATGAGCAGTGTGCTAATTGTTGTATATAGAATTTTTGTTACAATGTTGAGGACTTTTATTAGAATAGATTCACATAGTTATACAATGATGAAAATTTTGAGGCTCTGTGATGTAATGGAATGTGCTTGAAATATGCAGCGTTTCGTTCTAAGGGGGTAAAGTATGATTGCTAAGGTATGATTGCTAATGGAGTGTACCAAATGCAAACTTGTTAACGATGTATCTTCTGTTTGATTGAGATTTTGGCAGCAGTTGATGAGCAATTCTGTGGCATAATTTTCAATGATGAAACTGCGATCTTTACTTTTGGTTGGTTTAGGGGTTTCAACCTATCAATTTATTGTGCAAGTACACTGGTTGTTTCCCACTTTTTACGTCATTGCCAACTATTCCATTGCGCTAGGACGTAGGTGCAACATTATTTATGGTAATTGAGGTATTAAATAAGGACAGGATAGACCTAAAAGAATCTACATATTCTAAAATTAGCTAAAGCATATCACACAAATTGAAAGGAACGATTCAAACAGGCAAACCAATTAGTTGAACAACAATCTGCAATTTTGTAGACAATTTATTTCACCAGCCCAACTGACTAAACAAAACAGAAAGAAGGCACAATCAATCTGAAAGAAAGGCCATCCTGATCTCAGATTATTCAACTTTTTACCCAGCAGTACATAACATAACCTGGAATTTCTAGAGAACTTCCCTTATACGGCTAGAAACAATAGGTAATGCAAGCAACAAAAATAGAATTCAAGGGAAAACGGTCAACTCAAAATCACTGGCATCCTTTTACACTATTTATCTCAAAAGCACAGCCTCTTTGAAAAGGGGGGAAAAAACAATGGGTTTGGTCGGATCCTAAACTGAACAGCTCTCAGCCTCATGAGTCAGCCACCCATAACTATAGTTTATCTACATCAAACCTGTACTCTCTCCATGTAATGTCTTGTTTATATCACTATTTCTCTATACCGCTCAATATGATATACTGAATATACCACCTCTTTTTAAGGGGTTTTGGCTGTTTAAAAAACTCCAATCACTTGGTTCTCCTCAGCATCTTCTGAATTATATGAGAAAACGTCTACCGGTGCAGTGATAGAGCCAAGAGTGCCTTTGGAATGGAATGATTCTTTCTGGTGATCAAGATAGATCACAATAACTGTTATATCATCGTGGAAATGGCGCCTAATCCCCTTCTCTATCTTCTGTATGTCCTTGTACCTCATCTCCCTCTTCTTAGCTGCCTCCTGAATCGCTGCTCGCACCAATCTCTTAGCTATTCCCTGCAATTACACCAACCAAAAAAATAAACAGGATGAGTCATACTATTTAATCCCAACTCTATCTGCTAAACTATCTTGACTCCGAAATCTACTAAGCTAGCAACTTGCCTCAAGTCGATTTGCAGTAGACCAACAACAACAACAACCCCAATTTAATCCCACAAGTGGGGTCTAGGGAGTGTAGTGTGTACGCAGACTATACCCCTATCATGTGGAGGTAGAGAGGATGTTTCCAATAGAGCCTCGGCTAAGGAAAAACATAGTCGATCTGCAATATGCATAAATGCACATCTTTCCATTCACTTCGCTAGGGAAACGAGAATGAAAGAATGGTTAACTTACAGCTCTTGAGTTTTTAAAGACTATTTCCACAGCTACTTGATCAGTTAAGTGTTCCCAGAGGCCATCAGAAGCAAATATCAGGAATAAGTCATGAGGCCTAATACTTCGTGTAACAATGGAAGGCTCTGCTGTTAGTACAGGCCGCTTCAGAGGTACAAGATTTCCATATCGTTGGAATATAGGGTCCCTGTTAAATTCAGGTTTCTTCAAATAGGCATCTCCAATAGATCTTGACACCTGCAAATTACAAGATTTATAAGTCCGTATGTTCCTAACATCTCCATAAAGAGAGGAAGGGGACAAAAAAGTTACAAACAGAATGCAGGCGTTCCTTGTTACTTCTATCGGCAGAAAACAAACAAAATTCTAGGTCTAATAGTTAGAGAACCTTCACAAGAATCCAGAGCCTTCTATGATAAATGAAAAAGGATAACTATTCAATGAAATCACGACTCTTTGCTTTACAAAATCTTCATCCACGTCTCATGTAGGGAACACGGCTTCCTCTAAGCTTGAACTGCATGAAACAGTGGACCAAGAGGCAAAGTGTGTGATTCCTGGAACAGTAGGGAAGATAGTAAAGCCTTAAGAACAAATTTGACAGCGGAAGTCATGATGCTTTAATAAAGCGGAAGATGATATACAAAGGTAAAACAATATGGGAATAGGAGACATAATAAACACCAAATATAACAAACTCTTATACAGTTAGAACACATATAAATACTTAAGTCATTCATCAACAAGACAAGTTGGTTGGCGAGGTAAGTAGAGAACAAGTAAGATAACCTGAATTATGCCTTTAATTCTCCAAACACCTCGAATGTAAACCACAACAGCTTGATCATCAGGATGAAGTGATTCAACTTCTTTCCTCACTTTCTCACATGAAACATTATGATCAGTGGACAACCTTTCTGCAACCACAGAATCTCTCTCCCCATCAAAACCTCTGCGTCCAAGAACTGCCCTCGAATCCCCTAAATTAGCAACGTACAATTCGCCTTCAGAAATTGCACCAACCAAACAACACGATCCAACTGAAGCAATTTGTGGCATTACAGGCAATGATCTCTTCACCAATTGAATAAAATCCTCTTCTGTAGCTTTAAATGCACTCTTTATCACGTCTGATGATATACCCCCTTGCTCTTTGGAAAACTCTACACCAAATTCAAAACAAACGGCTCAGAAAAACAACAGAAAACTAAATAAGTACACTCCAAGAATCTACTGACATAACCTAAATATTGTATAAAAGAACAATCTTTAAGCCTCTTTAGCAGAAATTGCAGAGACAAGAACTGACACACAGGTATAAGACATGAAAAACGTAAAAATCACGCAAAAATAGAAGCAAAAAACGTGCACCCCAAGAATCCACAGACATAAATTAATCACGTATAAAGGAGGAATCTTTGAGTTTTTTGAGCAGAAAAAAAGTGACCCACAAAATTATAAGACATGAAAAACTGAAAATCAGGCCTAAAAAGAAAAATAAAAGAAAATAACATATACTCCAAGAATTCACAGACATAACCTAATTTTGTATATAAAGGAGCAACCTCTAAGCTATTTGAGCAGAAATTGCAGAAACAAGAAGTGACCCACAAAAGTAAATGACACCAAAAACTGTAAAATTATGGCAAAAAAAGAAAGTACACGTACTGTGCAAATAAGAGAAGAGGTGTCTATTGACAAAACGGGAGGCTTCAGGGCCACCATGGCCATCATAAACACCAACATAAGTAGCAGAAGGAGAAGTGAAAACTTGACTTTGGTCTTCAAGTGAAGAATTGGCTTGAACTACAGCAATTGAGAAATCACCAGAAGCATGTGGCTTTAACTCCATATGCCATAAAAGTCCATCTCCGTTTCTTCTCCCAAAACATCTCTCTAACGGTCGACAACACGATCTCATCATCATTTAGTCTCTAACAAAGCAAAACAAGTTTGATCAAAATTTTACAACCACACAATTGGGCATATATATAACCAGCTCTATGAATTAGAGAAAGTATCGGAAAAGTAGCGCGTTGAAACATAGAAAAGCAGGACTAAAGATACGCTACACCCACCCCTTCACGCGTTTCACTTTATACGAAATATACTCTATTAGCTAGTCTTCTACTAATGATAAAAAAAGAACGCAATTTTAGTTATACAACTTTTCTAAAACATTTATGTGATGGGCTGACGAGCGCGGGTCAAATAGGATTTACAAAATTTCTAGGCTGACAAACTCGTGAAAAAGGAGCATCCATATTGCTCGAGGTGACATAGACCCAAAAAGATAATTTTTTGTGACTCTAGGCTCAAAGCGGACAATACGTATCATGATCTTGGGTCTGACAATTTCATTACCATCTATTGTTGTAGTGAAACGGTAATTATCCTTATGTTTGTATAACTCAAAGTTTTGGATTCGAGCATTGAGAGTGATATTAATAAGGAGCGCTTTACGTCAATATCAATTTTAGACGGTGTCAAAGTGAATACAGGATAGAAAACCAAAGAAAAACTTTCCTAAAATAGTTGAGGTGGCAAAGAATTAATTATCAGTTTCTATGATTCTAAAAACATGTTACTAAGAGTAGAATCGAATTTAAAATGAAATTCTTTTGTAATATAAAATGGTGTTAGTTCTTTTGGAACGGATTAATGATGAAATAGTGCCGCATAATATAGAACGAAAGAATACTTCTTTTTGAATACTTTACTATTTTCCTAAAAATATTCTCAATATTGCCATAACTAACTAAATCTACATAATACTTTCTCAAAACTTTTTCAAGAAGTTGCCCGAACGGAAAATGCACTCAGCAAAATAAGACCATTTTCTCGTGTTGTTAGTAGTTAAATTGTTAAATCCAAAAAGAAAAATGTTAAAAGAGATAGTACTATATTGAGTCTGTACGTATGAAACAAGGCAATGTCCTAAATGTGAAGAGTTAAACAGAGAATATATGAGTGTGTCTTCTTCTTCTTTTTTTCTACAAAGAAGATAGACGTTTACTTGGAGTTGAAATTTCAGGTCAAATTTCTCTTTTCCCCGTCTTTACGTTACTACAATAATAATCCGCAATAGAAAATGACTCAAAACATATAGTTGATTAATGCTATTTTCTTTTCTCTTTTCCGGTTTGTCCGTTCACACTTTCACACCATAGATAAGCCTTCTTCTATTCTTTTATTTTATTTTTTGACCACATATAAGCCTTGTTAGGCCTCATTTTTTTTTTTTTTTAAAATTAAGACGTCTGAATTTGAATACACATATGAATAATAAGATGTGTATTAAGACTAAAACACCTAAATCCGCATACAAATCTGAATATTAAAATGTGTAGATCCGAATACTAAATGATTAAGACTGTTTGATTTTTAATATCTGAATTTGGTATAAAATTAATCTTTATTTAAAAATTAATAAACAAAAAATTCAAATGTAATCTAATATTCTATCAATAAAATATATCATCTTCTTAAAATATAGTAGTTTGCTGGTGGTGATGGCTAACGATGATGCTTGTGAATGCCAACTAGAGATGGTGGTTGGTGGTAGGTTTGGTTGACGATGGTTCAGGGTGGTAGCTAGTGGGATTAGTAATGGTGGCGATTATGATTGAGGATGGTGGTGGTGGGGAGTGATGGTTAATAATAGTGGGTGGTGGTGGTAGTTGTGATTGAGGAAGGTGGTGGTAATTTATAACGATGGGTAGTGCCGCTTATGATTGTTGGTGGTGATAGGATGGTTAGTTGAGGTGGATGAGTGTTTGTAGTTGAGAATGATGGTGATGAGAATGGTGCGGATGGCGGGTGGTGGTAGCCAATTATTGTGGCGTCTATGATTGAGATTGATGGTGGTGATGGTGGTTGAGTATGGTAATGGTGGTGGTGGCATGATGGTAGGATAATAGTAGGCGGTGACGACAATTAACAATAAATATGGATGATAGCATCTTAATGAAATAAAGTCTTTGTTATGGATCTTAATCATACAGATCTATTCAGACTCATTAAGTGGTTACTTAATAACCAAAATCTGAATAATTAAAATTCAAACTTTAAAATAAATGCACTTAATATTTTATATACATGTGTCATGTCTTCAACTCTTGTCATCTCTAGTTTGGTAGATCTTCACTATCGTTGCTAACACTCATCAACGATATCGATTTACTCTTAGTTTTGACGTCACTCATTTCGAAATTCAAGTCTAGCTATTTGATCTTGAATGATAGATGCACTATGATAGGACGTAATGGAAAAGAAGAGTAAAATACTAAATAATCTCACATTAGTCTTTTTTTTTTTTTCCCGGTTTTTATTCAATATCCGGTATTTATATTGGAGCTTGAATGTATTCGGATTCACGCGGAGTAGGTACCCGTACAGTAGTTTCGTCTACTAGTCATGTTGTACCTGTAACAACTTGTTTGGATGGTTATTGTATACCGTTTCATAATGTAGCGTATTGTATTGTTTCGATAAATATAATTTGATAGATTGTATTATTTATCGTCATTTCATAATATCATGGATCAACAATATGAAGAATAAACTTATAATATTATAAAGAAAAAGTTAAGATAAGAAATAAAATTATTATATGTTATAAATAATTAATTAATGGTGGATGTCCGTAACTCATAAAGGAATAATACTTACTATTCTTCTTCATTATATCCACTACTCCCACTACTCCAATACTTATGGAGTTATGTTTGTAACTCTTACACCTCATAACCTCCCCATGATCTTCCTCCATGATCTCAAATGTTTAACGTCGTGTATATGACATTCTTTTGTATATATCTAATACTATAAATAGAGGATGTTAAATGATATTGTAGGCACGTGAAAACACTTGAAAAATACTTGATAAGAAAGTTATTTCTTTCTTCTCTACATTTCTTGCCTATTTTCTTGTTTTATCTTATATTATATAATTAAAAAGGTAGGGTAAAGGATAAACTATAATTATTTAATAATACGAAAGGGAAAAATGAGTGAAAAAAATAAGGTGACGACGCAATCACACCAAAGACTGTTACATACATTGACATTTTTCGTTATTACGTAATGAAGAAAATAACGATACAATATTGCAAAATTTAAATAACAATTAAAAGAAACCTTATATTTAAAGTAATAATACAATACAAATACAATAGATCACAACAATGTAAAGGCCTACTCATATTCAATATTAATTATATTAATTTATCATAGTTAAGTCCTAATTTAAGGTGATAATATATTATTAACAATGGTCTAGTAATAGTTTATCCTAATTATATATCATGTATATATTAAATGGATGTAAAAAGAACGTATAAACCTTTAGCTGTTATACGTTGGTGCCCCTTAGAAAGACTAGCTAGGGGTAGTAGGAAATTAAAGGAACAAAATCAAATGCTTTTAGAAAACAATACCACAGATTAGTTTAATTTAGACCAAACAATTCAAGACCAACATTCTCTTATTCGTTGGAATCTTAACAACTATTTTAATTAATTGGTTGCATGGCAGGTGCTTTCGCATATAGACAAACACATTAACGACCCCAGGAGACAAATTGCTTGTCTCACAACAATTGTATGTAACCTGTTTGACAGGCGAAAATATATTTTAAAGTATAAATTTCATTAATTTATTGAATGGTTGAAATTTCGTATATACAAAATAAATATTATCAGTGGAATGTTCTCAACAATTTGAAACTCTTATACAAAGAGTCTACTATAAATTGGACGAAGGAATCAACTTTTATTTAAAACATCTAACTAATACACTCCATAGTGTAACTGATTTATTCATGGAAATTTTACCTCCTATAGTAAATATACACTCAATTTATTATAAATTAAAATTATTTAACAATAGTATTTTATATAGCTACATTTTATATTTTATAGCAAAATAAGTATTTATGGTATATACTATCATTGAGGCATGGAATAAAACATGAAATATGTTATTTATGTTTTTCTTCTCTCTTAGATAACTGGATATACCTATGTTTAAAGTGATTGCCGTTACTGTATTCATGAATACATGACGCGAATACATGTCAATACATGCGCATACAGCTGGATTGCCCTGACTTTAGGCGCTTTTTACTGCTGTATTAGCGAATACATGTGAATACATGCGCGTACATCTGGACTGCCCTGATTTTAGACGATTTTTGTTGTTGTATTCATGAATACATGGCGTGAATACATGCGAATACATGCGCGTACAGTTGGACTGCCCTGATTTTAGGCGCTTTTACTGTTGTATTCATGAATACACCAGCACAAATACATGTGAATACATGCGCGTACAACTGGATTGTCCTGATTTTAGGCGCTTTTTGTTGTTGTATCTATGAATACATCAACATGAATACAACAAATACACTACCGTAACAATTGAATAGTAGCTATAGAAAGTAATTATGTATATGTAGCTATAAGAAGTTAATCGCCACTAAACAATAGTGATTTCTAAAAATTCCTCTTTATTCATTATCACTTATCGGTACATCTTAACTTACTTTGTATAATTTACTTATACTTTGTTGGGATGGTCATTACCTATTGTATTGTATCGTATTGTTACTTTAAATACGATGCATGTTTTGGTTTTACTTAAATTTATTGTATCGTATCGTTAAATCCATTGTTAAGTAACGACAAATGTGCCACTTTATATAACGACCGATTTGGTGTGGTTGCATTGTCATCTTGTCTTTTTTCTTTTTATCTCACCCTTCACTATTAAGTAATTTTATTTTATCATTTATCTTACCTTTTTATATAATAAATTTACCAAGCATCATAATTATTCTTTATAATATTGTAAATTTATTCTTTATATTGATGGTGTATGATATCATGGAACAACGGCAAACAATACAATCTATATCCAAACATTGCATTCATCAAATAATACAGTATAATACAATACAATACGATACATTATGGAACAATATATACCAACCATCCAAACAAGCTGTTAGGAATCTAAAATTAACTTGACGGTGTCATATAGTCATACACCGTCACTAGTTAAATTGGCATACAAAAAAAAATAAAATATATCAAGTAGTACCTACGAAATTCATCGCCAATCTATATCCTATTATATAGGATTAGTGATGATTTTTGCTGTTTATCAACCTAATTTGTTTGTCATTAGTTCTTGTTTTTCTATTGTAGTGAATTTGTGCACATTTTACTAGTATATATAATACTTGGAAGGAGTAGTAAAATTTAAATTTCTCTCTATAGTTTAAACTCAGTATGCTTCCCATAATATGACATGGAGGTAGCTAGATAGGACCGGTATGAATGTGTTGCGAATCAAACGCGAATTGCCACACCTAATTCAATTGTCGTTTTGCGCCTTATATTCTCGAAATGGAAGGAATAATACATTATTAAGATCTATGTGAAAATGAGGTTGTCTCACCCTTTCAAGTTTCAAACCATCTGGACCACTGCTTTAGTTTCTCAATAATAAAATTAATAATTTGGATATTACTTCTTTCCCTTGTTGAATCTCATAGGAATAATGTAAACATGAACAAATACACTAGCAGGAAACAAGGCAACTCGACGCCAATTTAAACACAAATTAAGATGGGGATATAAGTATCAATTTTTGTACTTTAAGTAAATCTCATGAAGTGATATACAGAAAATTAAATTACTTCCGGGGATAATTCTACATAAAACAAAGAAGCCAACATCATCATTGCATATTCCCTTTGGAAATGGAGCAATAAAACCCAACTCATGACTAACGCAACTTACACTACTTTTCAATGTTACGTTGTTGCTGATGATTTAGCTAAAAAACTCCAATTGTGGTGAGTCTGGAAATTGACTACTTAATAATTTTCTAGGTTCGTGATGATGATGGCCAGTGCATAAGGTCAATAAGATTACTTCCCATTAGCACTGATCAGAGCTCAGATTTAAAACTTATGAGTCTGAGATTTTATTTATTTTTGAGTTATTGGGTCCTAAATTAATAATTTGTACATGTTTAATGAATTTTATCAAATAAATACAGAATTTGAACTAAAGCTACTGGGTTCGGCCATGGGCGGATGTAGAGTATGGTCACCGGATTCATCTGAACCCTATCGCGGAGCATAATTTTATGTGTAAAAATTCATAAAAATTGCAATATATGGTAGGTTTGAACCCACAACTTTAAAAATATAACGGGTTCAATGTTATAAACCTTACAGTTGAGTCCACATAATTTAAATCCTGAATCGATCTCTAAATTCGACCGAACCCGTAACTCGCTCTCTTGCTCCGCCCTTGACACTGACACATTTACATGCGAAGAAAACATAATTTTCTAACTTTGTGAAGAAAATGAATCGCATAACAAGACTTTGTTTAGCACCTTCATCACGCCATGGGCTGTTGAAGTACGAGACCTATAGTCCTGTTCTAAACATTACTTAGTGATTACAAGTAGAAATAACACATATATTTCTCGTCTAAAATCTTTTGGTAAACCTGGAATTTGAGTAATGTGTATGTGTCAAAATCTTATCAAAAAATGTCTATCTAAGAAGGAACGGACAGGAGTCGGGTAAGTCGAAGTTATGCATATGAGGCAGTACATCGGTGAGTGGCTCGGCTACGGTCGAGGTCAAATATTCATGTGATGACCCAAAAGGTCATTTTGTGTTAATTTAGCAAAAATTGTGTTCCGAAGCCCCGAAAGCCTCCGTTAATCTCACTTCGATGTGCGTGCGCAGCCCGAGCGCGTAGCCAGGAAGCCTTTATGTGGAAATGTGTTAAACAGTTGAATTGATGATAATTAATGGAATAAAGTTGACTTTGGTCAATATTTTTGGTAAACGGATCCGGACCCGTGATTTGACGGTCCCGGAGGGTCCGTAGGAAAATATGGGATCTGGGCGTACGCCCGGAACCGAATTCCGAGATCCGAATTCCGAGATCCGAATTCCGAGAAATGAATTTTCAAAGGAAATTATTTTCTGGAAATAATAAAGACTTTTGAAAATGAACGTTGATGTGAAATCTGTGTTACCGAGCCCGTATTATGATTCCGGAGCCCGGAACAAGTTCAATATGTGTTATGTGAGTTATCTGTAAAATTTGGTAAGAAACGGACTTGGTTTGACGTGTTTCAGATCAAAATTGGAGAATTTAGAAGTTTATGAAGTTTGAGAAAATTCTATGGATTTTTGAGTTTAATTCATTGTTTTAATGTTATTTTAGTGGTTTAATTACTCGAATAAGTTCGTAGGATGATTTTTAAGTCGTGTGAATATTTGTTTTTGAGCCCCGAGGGCTCGGGTGAGTTTCAGGTAGGTGTCGGGGTGCTAAACTTAGGAAAAATCTGGTGTGATTGTGCTGTTTCTGGTGTCTGAGTGTTTACACTATGCGATCGCATAGGTTGCCCCGCGATCGCGTAGTTTAGTGTGAGGGGGAGGTTTCTGTGACTCTAATGCGATTGCATAGGTGCTTCCGCGATCGCATAGAGTATAGGTGAGATGGGGAGGGGGCTGTGTATTTTCCTTCTGCGGTCGCACCTTTCCGTCCGCGATCGCATATCCAAGCCTAGGGACCCCACGCGATCGTAACACCCTTTCCGCGATCGCAGTGCACGTGACTCAGGCCCTACGCGATCACAACTCCCTTTCAATAGCATAGAGTAAATTCGCCCAGTGATTTTTAAGGTTCAAAAACAGAATGGTTACGAGATTTTCATAATTTTTCACCCTCTCCTTCTTCTCCAAACCCCATAGCCGATTTCCAAGCTGCTCTTCCTCCGTAACCACTTAGGTAAGTGATCTTAACTCTAGTTTCTTCAATTATCCTTCATCAATCATTAAATCCTAGGCCTAAAAACAT
>ML374630.1:44350-67756 GCA_005239525.1 Nicotiana knightiana | reverse complement strand
CGGATCGCATGATATTTGTACGGGACATCAAATACGACCCAAGGAACCATAACCAATGCTTTGAAATAATGAAGTTACATTTTTTATCATTTTGTGGAAATTAAACGTGATTTCCGCCAGTCGTGCTTCTATTATCGCCTGCCATTGTCCAGGCCGGACGCCTTTACGGAGCCGGTACCGGATCGCATGATATTTGTCCGGGACATCAAATACGACCTTAGGAACCATAACTAACGCTTCGAAATGATCAATTTACATTTTTTGGCATTTTATGGCAATTAAATAGGAATTTCGCCAGTCGTGCCTCTATTATTGCATGCCATGTTCTAGGCCGGATGCCTTGGTGCAGAGCCGGTACCAAATTGCATGATATTTCTTTGCTGACATCAAATACGACACAAGGAACCATAACCAACGATTCGAAATGATCAAGTTATAATTTTTGGAATTTTATGACAATGAAATTGGAATTCCGCTAGTCTTGCCTATATAATCGCCTGCCATGGTCTAGGCCGGACGCCTTGCTACGGAGCCGGTAGTGGATCGCATGATATTTGTCTAGGACATAAAATACGACCCAAGGAACCATAACAATTCTTCAAAATGATCAAATTACCTTTTTTTAGCATTTTGTAGCAATTAAAACTGGAATTCAGCTAGTCGTGCATGTATTATCGCCTACAATGGTCCAGGCCGGACGGCTAGGTACGGTGCCGGTACCGGATCGCATGATATTTGTCCGGGAAAGCAAATACGACCCAAGGAACCATAACGAACGCTTCGAAATGATCGAGTTACATTTTTTGGCATTCTATGGCAATTAAACTGAAATTCCACCACTCCTGCCTATATTATTGTCTGCCATGGTTCAGGTCGGACGCCTTGGTACGGAGCAGGTACCGTATCACATTATATTCTTCTGGGACATCAAATACGACCCAAGGAACCATAACCAACGCTTCAAAATGATCAAGTTACATTTTTTGGCATTTTATGGCAATTAAACTGGAATTCTGCCAGTAGTGCCTGTATTATCGCCTGCCATGGTCCACGCCAGACGCCTTGGTATGGAGCCGGTACTGGATCGCATGATATTTTTTTGGGACATAAAATACGACCCAAGGAACCATAACCAGCGCTTCGAAAAGATAAAGTTACATTTTTTGGCATTTTATGGCAATTAAATTGGAATTCCGCTAATCGTGCATGTATTATCGCCTGCCATGGTCTAGGCCGGACGCTTTGGTACAGAGTCGGTATCGGACTGCATGATGTTTGTACGGGACTTCAAATACGATCCAAGGAACCATAACCAACGCTTTTAAATGATCAAGTTAATTTTATGGCATTTTATGGGAATTAAACTGGAATTCCGCCAATCGTGCATGTATTATTGCCTGCCATGGTCCAGGCCGGATGCCTTGGTACGGAGCCGGTACCCGATCATATGATATTTCTCCGGGACATCAAATACGACCCAAGGAACCATAAACAACGCTTTGAAATGATCAAGTAACATTTTTTGGCATTTTATGGAAATTAAACTGGAATTCCGCCAGTCGTGCCTTTATTATCGCCTTCCATGGTCCAGGCCGGACGCCTTGGTAAGGAGCCGGTACCAGATCGCATGATATTTGACCGGGACAGCAACTACGACCCAAGGAACCATAATCAACACTTCGAAATGATCAAGTTACATTTTTTAGCATTTTAGGGAAATTAAATTGGTATTCCGCCAGTCGTGCATGTATTATCGCCTGCCATGGTCCAGGTCGGACGCCTTGGTACGGAGCCAGTACCGTATCGCATGATATTTGTCCGGGACATAAAATACGACCTTAGAAACCATAACCAACGCTTCGAAATGATCAAGTTATATTTTTTGGCATTTTATGGCAATTAAACTGGAATTCCGCCAACCGTGCCTATATTATCGCCTGCCATGGTCCAGGCCGGACGCATTGGGGAGCCGGTACCGGATCGCATGATATTTATCTGGGACATCAAATACGACCAAAGGAACCATAACCAACGCTTCGAAATGATCAAGTTACATTTTCTGTCATTTTAGTGCTATTAAACTGGAATTCCGCCAGTCGTGCATGTATTATCGCTTGCCATGGTCCAGGCTGGACGCCTTGGTACGGAGCGGGTACCGGATTCGCATGATATTTGTCTGGGACATCAAATATGACTCAAGGAACCATAACTAACTCTTCGAAATGATCAAGTTATCTTTTTTTTTGAATTTTATGGCAAATTAGACTGGAATTCCGCCAGTCGTGCCTGTATTATCGCCTGCCATAGTCCAGACCGGATGCCATGGTAAGGAGCCAGTACCGGATCACATGATATTTGTCCGGGACATCAAATACAACCCACGGAACCACAACCAACGCTTGTAAATGATCAAGTTGCATTTTTATGCATTTTATGGCAATTAAACTGGAATTCCGCCAGTCGTGCCAGTATCATCCCCTGCCATGGTCCAGGCCGGACGCCTTGGTACGGAGCCGGTACCGGATAGCATGATATTTTTTCGGGACATCAAATACGACCCATGGAACCAAAACACACACTTCGAAATGATCAAGTTACATTTTTTGGCAATTTATGTCAAATAAACTGGAATTCCGCCAGTCGTGCATGTATTATCGCCTGCCATGGTCCAGGCCGGACGCCTTGGTACAGAGCCGGTACCGGATCGCATGATATTTCTCCGGGACATCAAATACATCCCAAGGAACCATAACCAAGGCTTAAAATAATCAAGTTGTATTTCTTGGTTTTTTATGGCAATTAATCTGGAATTCTGCCAGTCGTGCCTGTATTATCGCCTGCCATGGTCCAGGCCAGACGCCATTGTATGGAGCCGGTACCGTATCACGTGATATTTTTCCGGTACAAAAAATACGACACAAGGAACCATAACCAACACTTCGAAATGATCAAGTTACATTTTTTGTCATTTTATGGCAATTAAACTGGAATTCCGCCAGTCGTGCCTGTATTATCGCCTACCATGGTCCAGGCGAGACGCCTTGGTATGAAGCCGGTAGCGGATCGCATGATGTTTTTCCGGGACAGCAAATACAACCCAAGGAAACATAACTAACGCTTCGAAATGATCAAGTTACATTTTTTGGCATTTTATGGAAATTAAATTGGAATTCCGCCAGTCGTGCCTGTATTATCGCCTGCCCTGGTCCAGGCCAGACGCCTTGGTATGGAGCCGGTAGCGAATCTTATGATGTTTTTCTGGGACATCAAATACGACCCAAGGAACCATAACAAATGCTTCGAAATGATCAAGTTACATTTTTTGGCATCTTATGGCAATTAAACTGGAATTGCGCCAGTCGTGCCTGTATTATCCCCTGCCATGGTCCACGCCGGACGACTTGCTACGGAGCCGGGATCAGATAGCATGATATTTTTTCGGGACATCAAATACAACCCAAGGAACCATAACACACACATCGAAATGATCAAGTTACATTTTTTGGCAATTTATGGCAATTAAACTGGAATTCCGCCAGTCGTGCATGTATTATCGCCTACCATGGACCAGGCCAGACGCCTTTGTACGGATCCGGTACCGGATCACATGATATTTTTCCGGGACAGAAAATACGACCCAAGGAACCATAACCAATGCTTCGAAATGATCAAGTTACATTTTTTGGCATTTTATGGAAATTAAATTGGAATTCCTTGAGTTGTGCCTATATTATCACCTGCCATTGTCCAGGCGAGACGCCTTGGTACGGAGCATGTACCGGATTGCATGATATTTGTCCGGGAAATCAAATAAGACCTTAGGAACCATAACCAATGCTTCGAAATGATCAAGTTAAATGTTTTGGTATTTTATGGCAATAAAACAAGAATTTCTCTAGTCGTGCATGTATTATCGCCTGCCATGGTCCAGGCCGGACGCCTTGGTACTGAGCCGGTACCCGATCACATGATATTNAATTAAACTAGAATTCCGCCAGTCGTGCCTGTACTATCGCCTGCCATGGTCCAGGCCGGATGCCTTGGTATGGAGCCGGTACCGAATCGCATGATATTGTCCGAGACATAAAATATGACCTTAGGAACCATAACCAACGCTTCGAAATGATCAATTTACATTTTTTGGCATTTTATGTCAATTAAACTGGAATTCCGCCAGTAGTGCTTTTATTATCGCCTGCCATGGTCCAGGCCGGATGCCTTGGTATGGAGCCGGTACCGAATCGCATGATATTGTCCGAGACATAAAATATGACCTTAGGAACCATAACCAACGCTTCGAAATGATCAATTTACATTTTTTGGCATTTTATGTCAATTAAACTGGAATTCCGCCAGTAGTGCTTTTATTATCGCCTGCCATGGTCCAGACCGGACGCCTTGGTCGGAGCCAGTACCGGATCGCATGATATTTGTACGGGACATCAAATACGACCCAAGGAACCACAACCAACGCTTTGAAATGATCAAGTTACATTTTTTGTCATTTTATGGCAATTAAACTGGAATTCTGCCAGTCGTGCCTGTATTATCCCCTACCATGGTCCAGGCCGGACGCCTTGGTACGGAGCCCGTACCGGATAGCATGATATTTGTCTGGGACATCAAATACAACCCAAGGAACCATAACACACGCTTCGAAATGATCAAGTTACATTTTTTGTCATTTTATGGCAATTAAACTGGAATTCCGCCAGTCGTTCCTGTATTATCGCCTGCCATGGTCCAGGCGAGACGCCTTGGTATGGAGCCAGTAGCGGACCGCATGATGTTTTTCTGGGAGAGAAAATACGACCCAAAGAACCATAACTAACGCTTCGAAATGATCAAGTTACATTTTTTGGCATTTTATGGAAATTAAATTGGAATTCCTTGAGTCGTGCATGTATTATCGCCTGCCATGGTCCAGCCAGACGCCTTCGTATGAAANCTTCTAAATGATCAAGTTACATTTTTTGGCATTTTATGGCAATTAAATTGGAATTCCGCCAGTCGTGCCTGTATTATCGCCTGCCATGGTCCAGGACAGACGCCTTGGTATGGAGCCGGTAGCGAATCTTATGATGTTTTTCTGGGACATCAAATACGACCCAAGGAACCATAACAAATGCTTCGAAATGATCAAGTTACNTGATATTTCTCCGGGACATCAAATACGACCCAAGGAACCATAACTAACGCTTCGAAATCATCAAGTTACATTTTTTGGCATCTTATGGAAATTAAACTGGGATTCTACTAGAAGTGCCAGTATTATCGCCTACAATGGTCCAGGCCATAGGCCTTGGTACGGAACCGGTATCGGATCGCATGATATTTTTCCGGGACATCAAATACGACCCAAGGAACCATAACCAACGCTTCAAAATGATCAAGTTACATTTCTTGGCCTTTTCTGGCAATTAAACTGGAATTCTGCCAGTCGTGCGTGTATTATCGCCTGCCATGGTCCAGGCCTGACGCCTTTGTACGGAGCCGGTACCTGATCGCATGATATTTTTCCGGGACAGAAAATACAACCCAAGGAACCATAACCAACTCATCGAAATGATCAAGTTACATTCTTTGGCATTTTATGACAATTAAACTGGAATTCTGCCAGTCGTTCCTGTATTATCGCCTGCCATGGTCCAGGCCAGACGCCTTTGTACGGAGCCGGTACTGGATCGCATGATATTTTTTCGGGACAGAAAATACAACCCAAGGAACCATAACCAACGCTCAAAATGATCAAGTTACATTTTTTGGCATTTTATGGCAATTAAACTGGAATTCCGCTAGTCGTGCTTGTATTATCACCGGCCATGGTCTAGGCCAGACGCCTTGGTACAGAGCCGGTATCGGATTGCATGATATTTGTACGGGACATCAAATACGACCCAAGGAACCATAACCAATGCTTTGAAATAATGAAGTTACATTTTTTATCATTTTGTGGAAATTAAACGTGATTTCCGCCAGTCGTGCTTCTATTATCGCCTGCCATTGTCCAGGCCGGACGCCTTTACGGAGCCGGTACCGGATCGCATGATATTTCTCCGGCACATCAAATACGACCCAAGGAACCATAACCAACACTTTAAAATGATCGAGTTACATTTCTTGGCCTTTTCTGGCAATTAAACTGGAATTATGCCAGTCGTACGTGTATTATCGCCTGCCATGGTCCAGGCCTGACGCCTATGTACGGAGTCGGTACCGGATCGCATGATATTTTTCTAGGACAGAAAATACGACCCAAGGAACCATAACCAATGCTTCGAAATGATCAAGTTACATTCTTTGGCATTTTATGACAATTAAACTGGAATTCTGCCAGTCGTTCTTGTATTATCGCCTGCCATGCTTTAGGTGAGACGCCTTAGTACGGAGCCAGTAGCGGATCGCATGATGTTTTTCCGGGACAGAAAATACGACCCAAGGAACCATAACTAACGCTTCGAAATGATCAAGTTACATTTTTTGGCATTTTATTGAAATTAAATTGGAATTCCTTGAGTCGTGCCTGTATTATCGCCTGCCATGGTCCAGGCCAGACGCCTTCGTATGGAGCTGGTACCGGATCACATGATATATCTCCGGCACATCAAATACGACCCAAGGAACCATAACCAATGCTTCAAAATGATCAAGTTACATTTCCTGGCATTTTATGGCAATTAAACTGGAATCTGCCAGTCGTGCGAGTAATATCGCCTGCCATGGTCAAGGCCAGACGCCTTTGATCGGAGCCAGTACTGGATCGCATGATATTTTTCCGGGACAGAAAATACAACCCAAGGAACCATAACCAACGCTTCGAAATGATCAAGTTACATTTTTTGGCAGTTTATGGCAATTAAACTGGAATTCCGCCAGTCGTGCCTGTATTATCCCCTGCCATGCTCCNACGACCCAAGGAACCATAACCAATGCTTCGAAATGATCAATTTACATTTTTTGGCATTTTATGGCAATTAAACTAGAATTCCGCCAGCCGTGTCTGTATTATCGCCTGCCATGGACCAGACCGGACGCCTTGGTACGAAGCTAGTACCGGATCGCATGATATTTGTCCAGGACATCAAATACGACCCAAGGAACCATTACATTTTTTGGCATTTTATGGCAATTAAACTGGAATTTCGCCAGTCGTGCCTTTATTATTGCCTGCCATGGTCCAGGTCGGACGCCTTGGTACGGAGCCAGTACCGGATAGCATGACATTTTTCTGGGACATCAAATACGACCCAAGGAACCATTACATTTTTTGGCATTTTATGAAAATTAAACTTGAATTCCCCTAGACGTGTATGTATTATCGCCTGCCATGGTCCAGGTCGGAACACTTTGTACGGAGCCGGTACAGTACCGCATGGAATTTCTCTGGGACATAAAAATACGACCCAAGGAACCATAACCAATGCTTCGAAATGATCAAGTTATATTTTTGGCATTTTATGGAAATTAAACTGGAATTCCTCCAGTCGTGCCTGTATTATCGCCTGCCATTGTCCAGGTTGGACGCCTTAGTATAGAGCAGGTACCAGATCGCATGATATTTTTCCGGGACATCAAATTCGACCCAAGGAACCATAACACATTCTTCAAAATGATCAAGTTACATTTTTTGGCAATTTATGGCAATTAAACTGGAATTCCGCCAGTCGTGCATGTATTATCGCCTGCCATGGTCGAGGCCGGACGCCTTGGTACGGAGCCGGTACCCGATCGCATGATATTTCTCTGGCTCATCAAATACAACCCAAGGAACCATAACCAACGCTTCAAAATGATCAAGTTACATTTCTTGGCCTTTTATGGCAATTAAATGGAATTCTGCCTGTCGTGCGTGTATTATCGCCTGCCATGGTCCAGGCCAGACACCTTTGTACGGAGCCGGTACCGGATAGCATGATATTTGTCCGGGACATCAAATACCACCCAAGGAGCCATAACACATGCTTCGAAATTATGAAGTTACATTTTTTGGCATTTTATGGCAATTAAACTGGAATTCCCCTAGACGTGCATGTATTATCGCCTGCCATGGTCCAGGCCGGACAACTTTGTACGGAGCCGGTACCGGATCGTATGAAATTTTTCCGGGACATCAAATACGACCCAAGGAACCATAACCAATGCTTCAAAATGATCAAGTCACATTTCTTGGCATTTTATGGAAATTAAACTGGAATTCCGCTAGTCGTGCCTCTATTATCGCCTGCCATGGTCCAGGCAAGACGCCTTGGTACGAAGACGGTACCGGATCGCATGATATTTTTAGGGGACAAAAAATACGACCCAAGGAACCATAAACAACGCTTCGAAATGATCAAGTTACATTTTTTGGTATTTTATGGCAATTAAATTGGAATTTTACCAGTCGTGCATGCATTATTGCCTGCCATGGTTCAGGCCGACGCCTTGGTACGGAGCCGGTACCGGATCGCATGATATTTCTCCGGCACATCAAATACGACCCAAGGAACCATAACCAACACTTTAAAATGATCAAGTTACATTTCTTGGCCTTTTCTGGCAATTAAACTAGAATTATGCCAGTCGTACGTGTATTATCGCCTGCCATGGTCCAGGCCTGACGCCTATGTACGGAGCCGGTACCGGATCGCATGATATTTTTCTAGGACAGAAAATACGACACAAGGAACGATAACCAACGCTTCGAAATGATCAAGTTACATTTTTTGGTATTTTATGATAATTAAACTGGAATTCTGCCAGTGCCTATATTATCGCCTGTCATGGTCCAGGATGTAAGCCTTGGTACGGAGGCGGTACCGGATTGCATGATATTTGTCGGGGACATCAAATATGACCCAAGGAACCATAACCAACGCTTCGAAATGATCAAGTTACATTTTTTGGTATTTTATGATAATTAAACTGGAATTCTGCCAGTGCCTATATTATCGCCTGTCATGGTCCAGGATGTAAGCCTTGGTACGGAGGCGGTACCGGATTGCATGATATTTGTCGGGGACATCAAATATGACCCAAGGAACCATAACCAACGCTTCGAAATGATCAAGTTACATTTTTTGGTATTTTATGATAATTAAACTGGAATTCTGCCAGTCGTGCCTGTATTATCGCCTGCCATGGTCCAGGTTGGACGCATTGGTATGGAGCCGGTACCGGATCGCATGATATTGTTCCGGGACATAAAATACGACACAAGGAACCATAACCTACGCTTCAAAATGATCAAGTCACATTTCTTGGCATTTTATGGAAATTAAACTGGAATTCCGCTAGTCGTGCCTCTATTATCGCCTGCCATGGTCCAGGCAAGACGCCTTGGTATGAAGACTGTACCGGATCACATGATATTTTTACGGGACATAAAATACGACCCAAGGAACCATAACCAACGCTTCAAAATGATCAAGTTACATTTTTGGTATTTTATGGCAATTAAATTGGTATTTTGCCAGTCGTGCCTGTATTATTGCCTGCCATGGTTCAGGCCGACACCTTGGTACGGATCCAGTACCATATAGCATGATATTTGTCCGGGACATCAAATTTGACCCAAGGAACCATAACCAATGCTTCTAAATGATCACGTTACATTTTTGGCATTTTATGGAAATTAAACTGGAATTCCTCTAGTCGTGCCTGTATTATCGCCATCCATGGTCCAAGCCGGACGCCTTGGTACGTAGCCGGTACCGGATCGTATGATATTTGTCCGGGACATTAAATACGACCCAAGGAACCATAACCAACGCTTCGAAATGTCAAGTCACATTTCTTGGCATTTTATGGCAATTAAACTGGAATTCCGCTAGTCGTGCCTCTATTATCGCGTGCCATGGTCCATGCAAGACGCCTTGGTATGAAGACTCTACTGGATCGCATGATATTTTTCCAGGACATCAAATATGTCCGAAGGAACCATAACCAATGCTTCGAAATGATCAAGTTATATTTTTTTGAATTTTATGGCAATTAAACTGGAATTTCGCCAACCGTACCTGTATTATCACCTCCCATGGTCCAGGTTGTACGCATTGGTACGGAGCCGGTACCGGATCGCATGATATTGTTCTGGGATATCAAATACGACCCAAGGAACCATAACCAACACTTCAAAGTGATCAAGTCAGATTTTTTGGCATTTTATGACAATTAAACTGGAATTCTGCTAGTCGTGCCTGTATTATCGCCATCCATGGTCCAAGCCGGACGCCTTGGTACGTAGCCGGTACCGGATCATATGATATTTGTCTGGGACATTAAATACGACCCAAGGAACCATAACCAACGCTACGAAATGATCAATTTATATTTTTTGGCATTTTATGGCAATTAAACTGGAATTCCGCCAGTCGTGCCTGTTTTATCTCCCGCCATGGTCCAGACCGGACGCCTTGGTATGGAGCCAGTTTTGAATCGCATGATATTTGTCCGGGACATCAAATACGACCCAAGGAACCACAACCAAGACTTTGAAATGATCAAGTTACATTTTGTGGCATTTTATGGCAATTAAATTGGAATTCCGCCAGTCGTGCCTGTATTATCGCCTTCCATGGTCCAGGCAAGACGCCTTGGTACGAAGACAGTACCGGATCGCATGATATTTTTCTGGGACAGAAAATACAACCCAAGGAACCATTACTAACGCTTCGAAATGATCACATTACTTTTTTTCGTATTTTATGGCAATTAAACTGGAATTTTGCTAGTCGGGCCTGTATAATTGCCTGCCATGGTTCAGGCCGACGCCTTGGTACGGATCCAGTACCAGATCACAAGATATTTGTCCGGGACATCAAATACGACCCAAGGAACCATAACCAATGCTTCGAAATGATCAAGTTACATTTTTTGCATTTTATGGCAATTAAACTGGAATTCCTCCAGTCGTGCCTCTATTATCGCCTGCCATGGTCCAGCCGGACGCCTTGGTACAGAGCCGGTACCGGATAGCATGATATTTGTCCTGAACATCAAATACAACCCAAGGAACCATAACTAGCGCTTCAAAATGATCAAGTTACATTTTTTTGCATTTTATGACCNGGCAATTAAGCTGGAATTCCGCCAGTCGTGCCTTTATTATCGCCTACCATGGTCCAGGCCGGACGCCTTGGTACGGAGTCGGTACGGGATAGCATGATATTTTTCTGGGAAAGCAAATATGACCCAAAGAACCATAACCAGTGCTTCGAAATGATCAAGTTACATTTTTTGGCATTTTATGGCAATTAAACTGGAATTCCGCCAATCGTACATGTATTATCGCCTGCTATGGTCCAGGCTGGAGTCCTTGTTACGAAACCTGTACCGAATCGCATGCTATTTATCCGGGACATCAAATATTACCCAAGGAACCATAACCAATGCTTCGAAATGATCAAGTTATATTTTTTGGCATTTTATGGCTATTAAACTGGAATTCCTCCAGTCGTGCCTGTATTATCGCCTTCCATGGTGCAGGTCGGACGCCTTGGTACAGAGCCGGTACTGGATCACATGATATTTGTCCTGGAAATCAAATACGATCCAAGGAGCCATAACTAGCACTTGGAAATGATCAAGTTACATTTTTTGGCATTTTATGACAATTAAACTGGAATTCTGCCAGTCATACTTGTATTATCGCCTGCCATGGTCCAGGCTGGACGCCTTCGTACTGTGCCCGAACCGGATCGCATGTTACTTTTTTACAGGACATCAAACACGACCCAAGGAACCATAACCAGTGCTTCGAAAGGATCAAGTTACATTTTTTGGCATTTTATGGCAATTAAACTGGAATTCCGCCACTCGTGCATGTATTATCGCCTGCCATGGTCCAGTCCGGCCTCCGTGGTACAGAGCCGGTACCGGATCACATGATATTTGTACAGGACATCAAATAAGACCCAAGGAACCACAACCAACGCTTCGAAATGATCAAGTTACATTTTTTGGCATTTTATGGCAATTAAACTGGAATTTCGCCAGCCGTGCCTGTATTATCGCCTGCCATGGTCCAGACCGGAAGCCTTGGTATGGAGCCAGTACCGGATCGCATGATATTCATCTCGGACATCAAATACAACCCAAGGAACCACAACCAATGCTTTGAAATTATCAAGTTACATTTTTTGGCATTTTATGGCAATTAAACTGGAATTCTGCCAGTCGTGCATGTATTATCAACTCACATTGTCCATGCTAGACGCCTTGGTACAGAGCCGGTACCGTAACGCTTGATATTTCTCCGGGACATCAAATACGACCTTAGGAACCATAACCAACGCTTCTAAATGATCAAGTTACATTTTTTGGCATTTTTTGACAATGATCAAGTTACATTTCTTGGCCTTTTATGGAAATTAAACTGGAATTCTGCCAGTCGTGCGTGTATTATCGCCTGCCATGGTCCAGGCCAGACACCTTTGTACGAAGCCGGTACCAGATCGCTTGATATTTTTCCGGGACAGAAAATACGACCCAAGGAACCATAACCAATGCTTCGAAATGATTAAGTTACATTTTTTGGCATTTTATGATAATTAAACTGGAATTCTGCCAGTCGTGCCTGTATTATCGCCTGCCATGGTCCAGGATGAACGCCTTGGTACGAAGGCGGTACCGGATCGCATGATATTTGTCCTGAACATCAAATACGACCAAAGGAACCATAATTAGCGCTTCAAAATGATCAAGTTACATTTTTTGGCATTTTATGACAATTAAACTGGAATTCTGCCAGTCATGCCTGTAATATCGCCTGCCATGGTCCAGGCCGGACGCCTTTGTACTGAGCCGGTACCGGATCGCATGATATTTTATGACAATTAAACTGGAATTCTGCCAGTCATGCCTGTAATATCGCCTGCCATGGTCCAGGCCGGACGCTTTTGTACGGAGCCAGTACTGGATCGCTTGATATTTTACCGGGACAGAAAATACGACCCAAGGAACCATAACTAATGCTTCGAAATGATCAAGTTACATTTTTTGGCATTTTATGATAATTAAACTGGAATTCAGCCAGTCGTGCGTGTACTATCGCCTGCCATGGTCCAGGATGGACGCCTTGGTACGAAGGCGGTACCGGATCGCATGATATTTGTCCTGAACATCAAATACAACCCAAGGAACCATAAATAGCGCTTCAAAATGATCAAGTTACATTTCTTGGCCTTTTATGGCAAGTAAACTGGAATTCTGCCAGTCGTGCGTGTATTATCGCCTGCCATGGTCCAGGCCAGACGCCTTTGTACGGAGCCGGTACCGGATCGCTTGATATTTTTCTGGGATAGAAAATATGACCCAAGGAACCATAACCAATGCTTCAAAATGATCAAGTTACATTTCTTGGCCTTTTATGGCAATTAAACTGGAATTTTGCCAGTCGTGCGTGTATTATCGCCTGCCATGGTCCAGGCCAGACGCCTTTGTATGGAGCTGGTACCGGATCGCTTGATATTTTTCCGGGACAGAAAATACGACCCAAGGAACCATAACCAATGTTTCGAAATGATCAAGTTACATTTTTTGGCATTTTATGACAATGAAACTGGAATTCCTCTAGTCGTGCCTGTATTAACGCCTGCCATGGTCCAGATCGGATGCCTTGGTACGGAGCCGGTACCAGATAGAATGATATTTATCCGAGACATCAAATACGACTCAAGGAACTATAACCAGTGCTTCGAAATGATCATGTTTCATTTTTTGGCATTTTATGGCAATTAAAATGGAATTCCGCCAGTCGTGCCTGTATTATCGCCTGCCATGGTCCATGCCGGACGCCTTGGTACAGAGCTGGTACCGGAACGCATGATATTTCTCCGGGACATCAAATATGACCTTAGGAACCATAACCAATGCTTGTAAATGATCAAGTTATATTTTTTTGGAATTTTATGACAATGAAACTGGAATTCCGCCAGTCGTGCCTGTATTAACGCCTGCCATAGTCCAGGCCGGATGCCTTGGTACGGAGCCGGTACCGGATAGAATGATATTTTTCCGGGACATCAAATACGACCCAAAGAACTATAGCCAACGCTTCGAAATGATCAAGTTACATTTTTTGGCATTTTATGGATATTAAAATGGAATTCCGCCGGTCGTGCTTGTATTATCGCCTGCCATGGTCCAGGTCGCACGCCTTGGTATGGAGCCGGTACCGGATCGCATGATATTTTTCTGGGACATGAAATACGACCCAAAGAACCATAACCAACGCTTCGAAATGATCAAGTTACATTTTTTGGCATTTTATAATAATTAAACTGAAATTCTGCCACTCATGCCTGTATTATCGACTGCCATGGACCAGGTTGGACGTCTTGGTACGGAGCCGGTATCGGATTGCATGATATTTGTCCGAGACATCAAATACGACTCAAGGAACTATAACCAGTGCTTCGAAATGATCATGTTTAATTTTTTGGCATTTTATGGCAATTAAAATGGAATTCCGCCAGTCGTGCCTGTATTATCGCCTGCCATGGTCCATGCCGGACGCCTTGGTACAGAGCCGGTACCGGAACGCATGATATTTCTCCGGGACATCAAATATGACCTTAGGAACCATAACCAACGCTTCTTAATGATAAAGTTATATTTTTTTGGCATTTTATGACAATGAAACTGGAATTCCGCTAGTCGTGCCTGTATTAACGCCTGCCATGGTCCAGGCCGGATGCCTTGGTACGGAGCCGGTACCGGATAGAATGATATTTTTCCGGGATATCAAATACGACCCAAAGAACTATAACCAACTCTTCGAAATGATCAAGTTACATTTTTTGGCATCTTATGGATATTAAACTGGAATTCCGCCGGTCATGCTTGTATTATCGCCTGCCATGGTTCAGGTCGGACGCCTTGGTACGGAGCCGTTATCGGATCGCATGATATTTGTCCGGGAAAGCAAATACGACCCAAGGAACCATAACCAGTGCTTCGAANAGTCGTGCCTGTATTATCGCCTGCCATGGTCCATGCCGGACTCCTTGGTACGGAGCTGGTACCGGATCACATTATATTTATACGGGACATCAAATACAACCCAAGGAACAACAACCAACGCTACGAAATAATCAAGTTACATTTTTTGGTATTTTATGGCAATTAAACTGGAATTCCGCTAGTCGTTCCTATATTATCACCTGCCATGGTCCAGACCAGAGGCCTTGGTACGAAGCCGATACCGGATCACATGATATTTTTTCCGAGACATCAAATACGACCCAAGGAACCATAACCAATGCTTCGAAATGATCAAGTTACATTTTTTGAAAATGAAACTGGAATTTCGCCAGTCGTGCCTGTATTATCGCCTGCCATGGTCTAGGCCGGACGCCTTGGTACGGAGCCAGTACCGGATAGCATGATATTTTTATGGGACATCAAATACGACCCAAGGAACTATAACCAATGCTTCGAAATGATCAAGTTACATTTTTTGGAATTTTATGGATATTAAACTGGAATTCCGCCGGTCGTGCTTGTATTATCGCCTGCCATGGTCCAAGTCTGACGCCTTGGTACGGAACCGATTCCGGATCGCATAACTAATGCTTCGAAATGATCTAGTTACATTTTTTGGAATTTTTTGACAATGAAACTGGAATTCCGCCAGTCGTGCCTATATTAACGCCTGCCATGGTCCAGGCCGGACACCTTGGTACGGAGCCGGTATCGGATAGAATGATATTTATCCGGGACATCAAATACGACCCAAGGAACCATAACCAATGCTTCGAAATGATCAAGTTACATTTTTTGGCATTTTATGGATATTAAACTGGAATTCCGCCGGTCGTGCTTGTATTATCGCCTGCCATGGTCCAAGTCTGATGCCTTGGTACGGAACCGATTCCGGATCGCATGATATTTGTTCGGGAAAGAAAATACAACCCAAGGAACCATAACCCACCCTTCGAAATGATCAAATTACATTTTTTGGCATTTTATGGTAATTAAACGGGAATTTCACCAGTCGTGCCTGTATTATCGCCTGCCATGGTCCAGGCCGGACTCCTTGGTACAAAGACGGTACCGGATCACATGATATTTGTAAGGGACATCAAATACGACCCAAGGACAAAAACCAACACTTCGAAAAGATCAATTTATATTTTTTTGCATTTTATGGACATTAAATTGGAATTCCGCCAGTCATGCTTGTATTATCGCCTGCCATGGTCCAAGTCGGACACCTTGGTACGGAGCCGGTACCGGATCGCATGATATTTGTCTCGGACAGCAAATACGACCGAAGGAACCATAACCAAGGCTTCGAAATGATCAAGTTACATTTTTTGGCATTTTATGGCAATTAAACTGGAATTCTGCCAGTCGTGCATGTATTATCACCTCACATTGTCCATGCTAGACGCCTTGGTACAGAGCCGGTACCGTAACACTTGATATTTCTCCGGGACATCAAATACGACCCAAAGAACCATAACCAACACTTCGAAATGATCAAGTTACATTTTTTGGCATTTTATGGATATTAAACTGGAATTCCTCCGGTCATGCTTGTATTATCGCCTGCCATGGTCCAGGTCGGACGCCTTGGTACGGAGCCATTACCGGATCGCATGATATTTGTCCGGGAAAGCAAATACGACCCAAGGAACCATAACCAGTGCTTCAAAATGATCAAGTTACATTTTTTGGCATTTTATGGCAATTAAACCGGAATTCCGCTAGTCGTGCCAGTATTATCGCCTGCCATGGTCCAGGCCGGACTCCTTGGTATGGAGTTGGTACCGGATCACATTATATTTATACGGGACATCAAATACGACCCAAGGAACAACAACCAACGCTTTGAAATAATCAAGTTACATTTTTTGGCATTTTATGGCAATTAAACTGGAATTCCGCTAGTCGTGCCTATATTATCACCTGCCATGGTCCAGACCAGATGCCTTGGTACGAAGCCGATACCGGATCGCATGATATTTTTTCCGAGACATCAAATATGACCCAAGGAACCATAAGCAATGCTTCGAAATGATCAAGTTACATTTTTTGGCATTTAGATAAACTGGAATTCCGCCAGTCGTGCCTGTTTTATCGCCTACCATGGTCCAGGCCGAACGCCTCGGTACGGATCCGGTACCGAATCGCATGATATTTGTCTGGGACATTAAATACAACCTTAGGAACCATAACCAACGCGTCGAAATGATCAAGTTACATTTTTTGGCAATGAAATTGGAATTTCGCCAGTCGTGCCTGTATTATCGCCTGCCATGGTCTAGGCCGGACGCCTTGGTACGAAGCCGGTACCGGATAGCATGATATATTTATGGGACATCAAATACGACCCAAGGAACTATAACCAATGCTTCGAAATGATCAAGTTACATTTTTTGGCATATTATGGCAATTAAGCTGGAATTCCGCCAGTCGTGCCTATATTAACGCCTGCCATGGTCCATGCCAGACGCCTTGGTACGGAGCCGGTACCGGAACGCATGATATTTCTCTGGGAAATCAAATACGACCTTAGGAACCATAACTAATGCTTCGAAATGATCAAGTTACATTTTTTGGAATTTTATGACAATGAAACTGGAATTCTGCCAGTCGTGCCTATATTAACGCCTGCCATGGTCCAGGCCGGACTCCTTGGTACGAAGCCGGTATCGGATAGAATGATATTTGTCCGGGACATCAAATACGACCCAAGGAAGCATAACCAATGCTTCGAAATGATCAAGTTACAAATTTTGGTATTTTATGGATATTAAACTGGAATTTCACCGGTCGTGCTTGTATTATCGCCTGCCATGGTCCAGGTCGGACGCCTTAGTACGGAGCCGATTCCGGATCGCATGATATTTGTTCGGGAAAGAAAATACAACCCAAGGAACCACAACCCACCCTTCGAAATGATCAAATTACATTTTATGGTAATTAAACTGGAATTCCGCTAGTCGTGCCTGTATTATTGCCTACCATGGTTCAGGCTAGACGGCTTGGTACAGAGCATGTATCAGATCTCATGATATTTTTCCGGGACATCAAATATGATCCAAGGAACCATAACCAGTGCTTCGAAATGATCAAGTTACATTTTTTTGCATTTTATGGCAATTAAACTGGAATTCCTCCACTTGTGCCTGTATTATCCCCTGCCATGGTCCAGGGCGGACGCCTTTGTACGGAGCCGGTACCGGATCACATGATATTTGTACGGGACATCAAATACGATCCAAGGAACAACAACCAATGCTTCAAAATGATAAGATTAATTTTTTTTTGCATTTTATGGCAATTAAACTGGAATTCCGCCAGTCGTGCCTTTATTATTGCCTGCCATGGTCCAGGCCAGACGCCTTGGTACGGAGTCGGTACCGGATCGCATGATATTTGTTCGGGACATTAAATATGACCCAAGGAACCATAACAAACACTTCAAAATGATCAAGTTACATTTTTTTGGATTTTATGGCAATTAAACTGGAATTCCCCCAATCGTGCCTATATTATCGCCTGACATGGTCTAGGCCGGACGCCTTGGTACAGAGCCGGTACCGGATAGGATGATATTTGTCCGGGACATCAAATACAACCCAAGGAACCATAACCAATGCTTCGAAATTATCAAGTTACATTTTTTGGCATTTTATGGAAATTAAACTGGAATTCCGCATGTCGTGCATGTATTATCACCTGCCATGGTCTAGGCTGGACGTCTTGGTACCGAGCCGGTACCGGATCGCATGATATAATTCTGAGACATCAAATACGACCCAAGGAACCATAAATAGTGCTTCGAAATGATCAAGTTACATTTTTTGGCATTTTATGGTAATTAAACTGGAATTTCGCCAGTCGTGCCTGTATTATCGCCTGCCATGGTCCATGCCGGATGCCTTGGTACAGAGCCGGTACCGGAACGCATGATATTTCTCTGGGACATCAAATATGACCTTAGGAACCATAACCAACGCTTCTAAATGATCAAGTTATATTTTTTTGGCATTTTATGACAATGAAACTGGAATTCCGCCAGTCGTGCCTGTATTATCGCCTGCCATGGTCCAGGTCGGACGCCTTGGTACGGAGCCGTTATCGGATCGCATGATATTTGTCCGGGAAACCAAAAACGACCCAAGGAACCATAACCAGTGCTTCGAAATGATCAAGTTACATTTTTTGGCATTTTATGGCAATTAAACTGGAACTTCGCTAGTCGTGCCTGTATTATCGCCTGCCATGGTCCAGGCCGGACACCGTGGTACGGAGCCGGTACCGGATCACATGATATTTGTGCGGGACATCAAATACGACCCAAGGAACCACAAACAACTCTTCGAAATGATCAAGTTACATTTTTTGGCATTTTATGGCAATTAAACTGGAATTCCGCCAACCGTGCCTGTATTATCGCCTAACATGGTCCAAATCGAACGCCTTGGTACGGAGCGAGTACCAGATCGTATGATATTTGTCCGGGACATCAAATACAACCCAAGGAACCACAACCAATGCTCCGAAATGATCAAGATACATTTTTTGGTATTTTATGGCAATTAAACTGGGATTTCGCAAGTCGTGCCTGTATTATTGCCTGCCGTGGTTCAGGCCGGACGCATTGGTACGGAGCCGGCACCGGATCACATGATATTTGTTTGGGACATCAAATACGACCCAAGGAACCATAACCAACGCTTGGAAAAGATCAAGTTACTTTTTTTGGCATTTTATGGCAATTAAAATGGAATTCCGCCAGTCGTGCCTGTATTATAGCCTGCCATGGTCCATGCAAGATGCCTTGGTATGAAGCCGGTACCAGAACATATGATATTTCTCCGGGACATCAAATACGACCTTAGGAACCATAACCAATGCTTCGAAATTAGCAAGTTACATTTTTTGGAATTTTATGACAATGAAACTGGAATTTCGCCAGTCGTGCATGTATTAACGCCTGCCATGGTCCAGGCCGGATGCCTTGGTACGAAGACGATACCGGATCGCATGATATTTTTCCAGGACGTCAAATACGACCCAAGGAACCATAATCAACACTTCGAAATGATCAAGTTACATCTTTTGGCATTTTAAAATCGAAATTCCACCAGTCGTGCCTGTATTATCGCCTGCCATGGTCCAGGCTGGACGTCTAGGTACGGAGCCGGTATCGGATCCCATGATATTTGTCCGAGACATCAAATACGACCTAAGGAACCATAACCCGTGCTTCGAAATGATCAAGTTACATTTTTGGAATTTTATGGCAATTAAATTGGAATTCCGCCAGTCGTGCTTGTATTATCGCCTGCCATGGTCCAGGCCAGACGTCTTGGTATGGAGCTGGTACCGGATCACATGATATTTGTTCCGGACAGCAAATACGACCCAAGGAACCATAACCAAGGCTTCAAAATGATCAAGTTACATTTTTTGGCATTTTATGACTACGAAACTGGAATTCCGCCAGTCCTGCATGTATTAACGCCTGCCATGGTCCAGGCCAGACGCCTTGGTACGGAGCCGGTACCGGATTGAATTATATTTATCCGGGACATCAAATACGAACCAAAGGAACCATAACCAATGATTCGAAATTATCAAGTTACATTTTTCTGCATTTTATGGATATTAAATTGGAATTTCACCGGTCGTGCTTGTATTATCGCCTGCCTTGGTCCAGGCCAGACGCCTTGGTACGGATCCGGTTCCGGATCGCATGATATTTTTCCGGAAAATCAAATACGACCCAAGGAACCATAACCAACCCTTCGAAATGATCAAATTACATTTTTTGGCATTTTATGATAATTAAACTGTAATTCCGCCAGTCGTACCTGTATTATTGCTTACCATGGTTCAGGCCAGACGCCTTGGTACGGAGCCGGTACCAGATCTCATGATATATTTCTGGGACATCAAATATGACCCAAGGAACCATAACCAACGCTTCGAAATGATCAAGTTACATTTTTTGGCATTTTATAGTAATTAAACCGAAATTCCGCCAGTCATGCCTGTATTATCACCTGCCATGGTCCAGGCTGGACATCTTGGTATGAAGCCGGTACCGTATCGCATGATATTTGTCCGAGACATCAAATACGACCCAAGGAACCATAACCAGTGCTTCGAAATGATCAAGTTACATTTTTTGGCATTTTATAGTAATTAAACCGAAATTCCGCCAGTCATGCCTGTATTATCACCTGCCATGGTCCAGGCCGGACGCCTTGGTACAGAGCTGGTACCGAATCGCATGATATTTGTCTGAGTCATCAAATACGACCCAAGGAACCATAACCAGTGCTTCGAAATGATCAAGTTACATTTTTTGGCATTTTATAGTAATTAAACCGAAATTCCGCCAGTCATGCCTGTATTATCACCTGCCATGGTCCAGGCCGGACGCCTTGGTACAGAGCTGGTACCGAATCGCATGATATTTGTCTGAGTCATCAAATACGACCCAAGGAACCATAACCAGTGCTTCGAAATGATCAAGTTACATTTTTTTGCATTTTATGGCAATTAAACTCGAATTCCGCCAACCGTGCCTGTATTATCTCCTGCCATGGTCCAGGCCGGACTCCTTGGTACGGAGCGGGAACCGGATCACATGATATTTGTAAATTACATCAAATACGACCCAAGGAACAACAACCAACACTCCGAAATGATCAAATTACATTTTTTGGCATTTTATGGCAATTAAACTGGAATTACGCCAGTCGTGCCTCTATTATCACCTGCCATGGTCCAGGCCGGACGCCTTGGTACAGAGCTGGTACCGAATCGCATGATATTTGTCTGAGTCATCAAATACGACCCAAGGAACCATAATAAACGCTTTGAAATGATCAAGTTACATTTTTTGGCATTTTATGGCAATTAAACTAGAAGTCCACCAATCATGCTTGTATTATCGCCAGCCATGGTCTAGGTCGGACGCCTTGGTATGGAGCCGTATCGAATAGCATGATATTTTATCTGGGACATCAAATACGACCCAAGGAACCATAGACAACGCTTCGAAATAATCAAGTTACATTTTTTGGCATTTTATGTCAATTAAACTGGAATTCCGCAAGTCGTGCCGGTATTATTGCCTGTCATAGTCTAGGCCGGACGCCTTGGTACATAGCCGGTACCAGATCGCATGATATTTGTCCGGGACATCAAATACGGCCCAAGGAAACATATCCAACACTTCGAAATGATCAAGTTACATTTTTTGGCATTTTATGGCAATTAAATTGGAATTCCGCAGGTCGTGCATGTATTATCGCCTGCCATGGTCTAGGCCGGAAGCCTTGGTACGGAGCCGGTACCGGGTCGCATGATATTTGATCGGGACATGAAATATGAGCCAAGGAACCATACAACGCTTTGGAATTATCAAGTTACATTTTTTGGCATTTTATGGATTTTTATGGCAATTAAACTGGAATTCCGCCAGTCGTGCATGTATTATCGCCTGCCATGGTCCAGGCTAGACGCCTTTGTACGGAGCCGGGACCAGATCGCATGATATTTGTCTGGTTCACCAAATACGACCCACGAAACCATAACCAACGCTTCGAAATGATCAAGTTACATTTTCTGGCATTTTATGGCGATTAAAATGGAATTCCGCTAGTCATGCCTGTTTTATTCCCTACTATGGTCCAGGCTGGACGCCATAGTTTGGAGCCGGTACCGGATCACATGATATTTTTATGGGACATAAAATATGACCCAAGAAACCATAACCAATGCTTCGAAATGATCAAGTTATATTTCTTGGCATTTTATGGCAATTAAACTGGAATTTCGCCAGTTGTGCCTGTTTATCGCCTACCATGGTCCAGGTCGGACGCCTTGGTACGGAGCCGGTACCGGATCACATGATATTTGTCCGAGTTATCAAATACGACCCAAGGAACCATAATAAACGCTTTGAAATGATCAACTTATATTTTTTGGTATTTTATGGCAATTAAACTAGAATTCCACCAATCATGCTTGTATTATCGCCAGCCATGGTTCAGGTCGGACGCCTTTGGTATGGAGCCGTATCGGATAACATGATATTTGTCTAGGACATCAAATACGACCCAAGGAACCATAGCCAACGCTTCGAAATAATCAAGTTACATTTTTTGGCATTTTATGTCAATTAAACTGGAATTCCGCAAGTCGTGCCGGTATTATCGCCTGTCATAGTCTAGGCCGGACCTTGGTACATAGCCGGTACCAGATCGCATGATATTTGTCCGGGACATCAAATACGGCCCAAGGAAACATAGCCAACGCTTCGAAATGATCAAGTTACATTTTTTGGCATTTTGTGGCAATTAAATTGGAATTCCGCTAGTCGTACTTGTATTATCGCCTGCCATAGTCCAGGCCGGACGCCTTGGTACGGAGACGGTACCAGATTGCATGATATTT
>ML374630.1:27445-43116 GCA_005239525.1 Nicotiana knightiana | reverse complement strand
TGGGACATCAAATACGACCCAAGGAACCATAACCAATGCTTCGAAATGATAAAGTTATATTTTTGGCATTTTGTGGCAATTAAATTGGAATTTCGCCAGTCGTGCCTGTGTTATCGCCTGCCATGGTCCAGGCCGGAGGCCTTGGTACAGAGCTGGTACCAGATCGCATGATATTTGTCCGGGACATCAAATACGACCCAAGGAACCATAACCAACACTTCGAAATGACCTAGTTACATTTTTGGCATTTTATGGCAATTAAACTTGAATTCCGCCAGTCGTGCCTGTATTATCGCCTGCCATGGTCCAGGCCGGACGCTTTGGTACGAACCGGTACCAGATCACATGATATTTTTTCGAGACATCAAATACGACCCANGAAATGATCAAGTTACATTTTGTGGCATTTTATGTCAATTAAACTGGAATTCCACAAGTCTTCCTGTTTTATCGCCTACCATAGTCTAGGTCGGACGCCTTGGTACAGAGCTGGTACCAGATCGCATGATATTTGTCCGGGACATCAAATACGACCCAAGGAACCATAACCAACACTTCGAAATGACCTAGTTACATTTTTGGCATTTTATGGCAATTAAACTTGAATTCCGCCAGTCGTGCCTGTATTATCGCCTGCCATGGTCCAGGCCGGACGCTTTGGTACGAACCGGTACCAGATCACATGATATTTTTTCGAGACATCAAATACGACCCAAGGAATCATAAACAACGCTTTGAAATGATCAAATTACAGTTTTCGCATTTTATGTCAATTAAACTGGAATTTCGCNTGATCAAGTTACATTTTTTGGCATTTTATGGCAATTAAACTGGAATTCTGCCAGTCGTGCCCGTATTATCGCCTGCCATGGTCCTGGTCGGAGGCCTTGGTACTGAGCCGGTACCGGATCGCATGATATTTTTCCTGGACATCAAATACAACCCAAGGTACCATAACCAACGCTACGAAATGATCAAGTTACATTTTGTGGCATTTTATGTCAATTAAACTGGAATTCCGCAAGTCGTGCATGTGTTATCGCCTACCATAGTCCAGGCCGGACACCTTGGTACAGAGCAGGTACCAAATCGCATGATATTTTTCCGGGACATAAAATACAACCCAAGGAACCATAACCAACGCTTCGAAATGATCAAGTTACATTTTGTGGCATTTTATGTCAATTAAACTGGAATTCCGCAAGTCGTGCATGTATTATCGTCTTCCATAGTCCAGGCTGGACGCCTTGGTAAAGAGCAGGTACCGGATCAAATGATAATTTTCCGGGACATGAAATACGACCCAAGGAACCATAACCAATGCTTCGAAATGATCAAGTTACATTTTGTGGCATTTTATGTCAATTAAACAGGAATTCCGCAAGTCTTCCTGTATTATCTTCTACCATAGTCTAGGCCGGACGCCTTGGTACAGAGCTGGTACCAGATCGCATGATATTTGTCCGGGACATAAAATACGACCCAAGGAACCATAACCAACGCTTCGAAATGATCAAGTTATATTTTTTGGCATTTTATGGCAATTAAACTAGCATTCTGCTAGAATGGCATGTATTATCGCGTGCCATGATCAAGGCCGGGATATCAAATACGACCCACGGAACCATAACCAACACTTCAAAATGATCAAGTTACATTTTTTGGCATTTTATGGTAATTAAATTGGAATTCCGTTAGTCGTGCATGTATTATCGCCTGCCATGGTCGAGGCAGGACGCCTTGGTACGGAGCCGGTTACGGATCGCATGATATTATTCTGGGACATCAAATACGACCCAATGAACCATAACCAACGCTTCGAAAAGATCAAATTACATTTTTTGGCATTTTATGGCAATTAAACTGGAATTCCGGCAGTCGTGCTTGGTTTATCGCCTGCCATGGTCCAGGCCGGACGCCTTGGTACGAAGCCGGTACCGGATCGCATGATATTTGTCCGAGACATCAAATATAACCCAAGGAACCATATCCAACGCTTCGAAATGATCAAGTTACATTTTTTGCATTTTATGTCAATTAAACTGGAATTTCGCAAGTCGTGCCTGTATTATAGCCTGCCATAGTCCAGGACGGACGCCGAAACGCATGATATTTGTCCGGGACATAAAATACGACCCAAGGAACCACAAACAACGCTTCAAAATAATCATGTTACATTTTTTGGCATTTTATGGCAATTAAACTGGAATTGCGCCAGTCGTGCCTGTATTATCCCCTGACATGGTCCAGGCCGAACGCCTTGGTATGGACCCGGTACCGGATCACATGATATTTGTCCAAGACATCAAATACGACCCAAGGACCATAACCAACACTTCGAAATGATCAAGTTACATTTTTTCTTATTTTATGGCAATTAAATAGGCATTCCGCGAGTCGTGCCTGTATTATCGCCTTCCAAGGTCCAGGCCGGAGGCCTTGGTACAGAGGAGGTACCGGATCGCATAATATTTTTCCGGCACATCAAATACGACCCAAGGAACCATAACCAATGCTTCGAAATGATCAACTTACATTTTTTGGCATTTTATGGCAGTTAAACTGGAATTTCACCAGTCGTGGCTATATTATCGCCTGCCATGGTCCAGGCCGGACGCCTTGGTACGGAGTCGATATTGGATAGCATGATATTTGTCCGGGGCATCAAATACGACCCAAGGAACCATAACCAATGCTTCTAAATGATCAAGTTACATTTTTTAGCATTTTATGGAAATTAAACTGGAATTCCGCAAGTCGTGCCTGTATTATCGCCTGCCATAGTCCAGGCCGGACGCCTTGGTATGGAGCCGGTATCGGATATTATGATATTTTTCCAGGATATCAAATATGACCCAAGTTACCATAACCAACGCTTCGAAATGATCAAGTTAAATTTTTTGACATTTTATGGAAATTAAACTGGAAATGCGCTAGTCATGCCTATATTATCGCCTGCCATGGTCCAGGCTGGACGCCTTGGTACAGAGACGGTATCGGATAGCATGATATTTGTCCGGGACATCAAATAGGACCCAAGGAACCAAAACCAACGCTTCGAAATGATCAAGTTACATTTTTTTGGCATTTTACGGCAATTAAACTGGAATTCCGCAAGTCGTGCATGTATTAGCGCCTGCCATGGTCCAGGCCGGACGCCTTGGTATGGAGCCGGTATCGGATAGCGTGATATTTGTCCGAGACATCAAATACGACCCAAGGAACCATAAACAACGCTTTAAAATGATCAAGTTACATTTTTGGCTTTTTATGTCAATTAAAATGGAATTCCGCAAATCGTGCATGTATCATCGCCTGCCATAGTCCAGGCCTGACGCCTTGGTACAGAGCCGGTACCAGATCACATGATATATGTCCGGGAAATAAAATACAAATCAATGAACCATAACCAATTCTTCGAAATGATCAAGTTACATTTTTTGACATTTTATGGAAATTAAACTAGAATTCCTTCAGTTGTGCCTGTATTATCGCCTGCCATGGTCCAGGCCGGACGCTTGGTACGGAGCCAGTATAAAATAGCATGATATTTGTCTGGGACATCAAATATGACCCAAGGAACCATAACCAACTCTTCGAAATTATCAAGTTACATTTTTTGGCATTTTATGGAAATTAAAATGGAATTCCGCCAGTCGTGCATGTATTATCGCCTGCCATGGTCCAGGTCGGACGCCTTGGTACAGAACGGTTACCGGATAGCATGATATTTGTCCGAGACATAAAATACGACCGAAGAAACCATAACCAATGCTTCGAAATGATCAAGTTAAATTTTTTTGCATTTTATGGAAATTAAACTGGATTTCCGACAATCGTGCTTGTATTATCGCCCGCCATGGTCCATGTCAGACGCCTTGGTATGGAGCCGGTACTGAATCGCATGATATTTGTCCGGGACATCAAATACAACCCAAGTAACCATAACCAACTCTTCGAAATGATTAAGTAACATTTTTTGGCATTTTATGGTAATTAAACTGGTATTCCGCCAAGTTGTGCCTGTATTATCGCCTGCCATGGTCCAGCCCAGACGCCTTGTACGTAGCCGGTTCTGAATCGCATGATATCTGTACGGGACGTCAAATACAACCCAAGGAACCATAACCAAACCATTTTTTGGCATTTTATGGCAATTAAACTGGAATTCCTCCAGTTGTGCCTATATTATTGCCTGCCATGGTCCAGGCCGAACGCCTTGGTACGTAGCTGTTACCGGATCGCATGATATTTCTCCGGGACATCAAATACGACCGAAGGAACCATAACCAACATTTCGAAATGATCAAGTTACATTTTTTGGCATTTTATGGCAATTAAACTGGATTTCCGCTAGTCGTGCATGTATTATCGCTAGCCATGATTCCAGGCCGGACGCCTTGGAACGGAGCCGGTACCGGTTCGCATGATATTTCTCCAAGACATCAAATACGACCCAAGTAACCATAACCAAAGCTTCGAAATGATCAAGTTATCTTTTTGGATTTTTATGGAAATTAAACTGGAATTCCGCTAGTCGTACCTGTATTGTCGCTTGCCATGGTCCAGGCCGGACGCCTTGGTACGGAGCTAGTATTGGATCACATGATATTTGTCCAGGACGGAAAATACGACCCAAGGAACCATAACCAACGCTTCAAAATGATTATGTTATATTTTCTGGCATTTTATGGCAATTAAACTGGAATTCAGCCAATCGTGCCTGTATTATCGCCTGCCATGGTCCAGGCCAAACGCTACGGAGCCGGTAGTGGATCGCATGATATTTGTCCGGGACAACAAATACGACCCAAGGAACCATAAGCAGCGCTTCGAAATGATCAAGTTACATTTTTTGGCATTTTATGGCAATTAAACTGGAATTCCGCCAGTCGTGCCTGTATTATCGCCTGCCATGGTCCAGGCCGGACGCCTTAGTATGGAGCCGATACCGGATCGCATGATATTTGTCCGGGATAGCAAATACGACCCATGGAACCATAAGCAATGCTTCGAAATGATCAAGTTACATTTTTTGGCATTTTATGGCAATTAAATTGGAATTCCGCCAGTCGTGCCTGTATTATCGCCTGCCATGGTCCAGTCCAGACGCCTTGGTACGGAGCCGGTTCAGATCACATGATATTTATCTGGACATCAAATACGATCTTAGGAACCATAAGCAACGTTTTGAAACGATCAAGTTACATGTGTTGGCATTTTGTGGCAATTAAACTGGAATTTTGCTAGTCGTGCCTGTATTATCGCCTGCCAGGGTCAAGGACGGACACCTTGGTACGGAGTCGGTACCAGATCGCAAGATATTTGTTCGGGACATCAAATATGACCCAAGGAACCATAACCAATGATTCGAAATGATCAAGTTACATTTTTTGGAATTTTATGGCAATTAAACTGGAATTCCGCTAGTCGTGCTTGAATTATCGTCTGCCATGGTCCAGGTCGGACACCTTGGCACGGACCTAGTACCGGATCACATGATATTTGTCCGAGACATCAAATACGACCCAAGGAACCGTAACCAACGCTTCGAAATGATCAAGTTACATATTTTGGCATTTTATGGCAATTAAACTGGTATTCCGCCAAGTTGTTCCTGTATTATCACCTACCATGGTCCAGCCCGGACGCCTTGGTACGTAACCGGTACCGAATTGCATGATATATCTACGGGATATCAAATACGACCCAAGGAACCATAACTAACGCTTTGTAATGATCAAGTTACATTTCTTGGCATTTTATGGAAATTAAACTTGATTTCCGCTAGTCGTGCCAGTATTATCGCCTGCCAAGGTTCAGGCCGGACACCTTGGTATNATAACCAGCGCTTCGAAATGATCAAGTTACATTTTTTGCCATTTTATGGCAATTAAACTGGAATTCCGCTAGTCGTGCCTATATTATCGCCTGCCATGGTCCAGGACGGACGCTTTGGTACAAAGCCGATACCGGATCGCACGATATTTATCCGGGACAGAAAATACTACCCATGGAACCATAACCAACAATTCGAAATGATCAAGTTACATGTTTTGGCATTTAATGGCAATTAAACTGGAATTTTGCTAGTCGTGCCTGTTTTTTCGCCTGCCAGGGTTCAGGCCGGACGCCTTGGTACGGAGCCGATACCAGATCGCAAGATATTTGTCTGGGACATCAAATATGACCCAAGGAACCATAACCAACGCTTCGAAATGATCAATATATATTTTATGGAAATTAAGCCGGAATTTCGCCAGTCGTGCCTGTATTATCGCCATCCATGGTCCAGGCCGAACACCTTGGTATGGAGCCGGTACCGGATCGTATGATATTTGTCCAGGACATCAAATATGACCCAAGTAACCATAACCAACGCTTCGAAATGAGCAAGTAACATTTTTTGGCATTTTATGGCAATTAAACTGGAATTCTGCCAAGTCATGCATGTATTATCGCATGCCATGGTCCACGCCGTACGCCTTGTTACGTAGACGGTACCGAATCACATGATATAAGTCCGGGACATCAAATACGAGCCAAAGAACCATAGCCAACGCTTCGTAATGATCAAGTTATATTTTTTTGGCATGTTATGGCAATTAAACTGGAATTCCACCAGTCGTTCCTGTATTATCGCCTGCCATTGTCCAGACCGGACGCCTTGGTACGAAGCCGGTACCAGATAACATGATATTTCTCCAGGACATCAAATACGAACCAAGGAACCATAACCAATGCTTCGAAATGATCAAATAACATTTTTTGGCATTTTATGGAAATTAAACTAGAATTCCGCCAGTCGTGCCTGTATTATCGCCTGCCATGGTCCAAGCCGGATGCCTTGGTACGGAGCCTGTACCAGATCGCATGATAATTCTCCGGGACATCAAATACGACCCAAGGAACCATAACCAACGCGTGGAAATGATCAAGTTACATTTTTTGGCATTTTATGGAAATTAAACTAGAATTCCGCCAGTCGTGCCTGTATTATCGCCTGCCATGGTCCTGGCTGGATGCCTTGGTACGGAGCCGATACCGGATCGCACGATATTTTTCTAGGACATCAAATACAACACAAGTAACCATAACCAATGCTTCAAAATGATCAAGTTACATATTTTGGCATTTTATGGCAGTTAAACTGGAATTCTGCCAGTCATGCATGTATTATCGCCTGCCATGGTCCAAGCCGGACACCTTGGTATGGAGCCGGTACCGAACAGCATGGTATTTGTCTGGGACATCAGATGCAACCCAAGAAACCATAACCAACTCTTTGAAAGGATCAAGTTACATTTTTTTGCATTTTATGGCAAATAAACTAGAATTCCGCCAAGTCGTGCCTACATTATCGCCTTCCATGGTCCAGGCCGGACGCCTTGGTACGTAGACGGTATCGAATCGCATGATATTTGTCCGGTACATCAAATACAACCCAAGGATTCATAACCAATGATTCGAAATGATCAAGTTACATTTTTTGGAATTTTATTGCAATTAACTTGGAAATCCGCCAGCCGTGCCTGTATTATTGCCTGCAATAGTCAAGGTCGGACGCCTTTGTACGGAGCCGGTACCGGATAACATGATATTTCTCCGAGAAATCAAATACAACCCAAGGAACCATAACCAACGCTTCGAAATGACCAAGTTACATTTTTTGGCATTTTATGGCAATATAAACTGGAATTCCGCCACTCTTGCGTGTATTATCGCCTTCCATGGTCCAGGCCGGACGCCTTGGTAAGGAGCCGGTACCGGATACCATGATATTTATCAGGTACATCAAATAAGACCCAAGGAACCATAACCAACGATTTGAAATTATCAAGTTACATTTTTTTGCATTTTATGGCAATTAAACTGGAATTCCGCCAAGTCGTGCCTGTATTATCGCCAGCCAGGGTCCAGGCCGGACGCCTTGGTACATAGCCGGTACCGAATCGCATGATTATTGTCAGGGACATCAAATACGACCCAAGGAACCATAACCAATGCTTCGAAATGATAAAGTTACACTTTTTGGAATTTTATGGCAATTAAACTGGAATTCCGCCAGCCGTGCCTGTATTATCTCCTCCCATAGTCCAGGCCGGACGCTTGGGTACGCAGCCGGTACCGGATCACATGATATTTCTCCAGGACATCAAATACGACCAAAGGAACCATAACCAACGCTTCGAAATGATCGAGTTATATGTTTTGGCATTCTATGGCAGTTAAACTGGAATTCCGCCAGTCGTGCCTGTATTATCGCCTGCCATGGTCCAGACTGGACGCCTTGGTACGGAGCCGATATCGGATAGCATGATATTTGTCTGGGACATCAAATACGACCCAAGGAACCATAAAAAACACTTAAAAATGATCAAGTTACATTTTTTGCAATTTTATGGAAATTAAACTGGAATTCCGCTAGTCGTACCTGTATTATCACTTGACATGGTCCAGGCCGGACGCCTTGGTACAGAGCTGGTACCGGATCACATGATATTTGTCCGTGACCGCAAATACGATCCAAGGAACCATAACCAACGCTTCGAAATGATCATGTTACAGCTTTTGGGATTTTATGGCAATTAAACTGAAATTTCGCCAATCGTGCCTACATTATCGCCTGACATNTACGACCCAATGAACCATAACCAACGCTTCGAAATGATCAAGTTACATTTTTTGCCATTTTATGGCAATTAAACTGGAATTACGCTAGTCGTGCTTGTATTATCGCCTACCATGGTCCAGGATGGACGCCTTGGTACGGAAACGGTATTGGATAGCATGATATTTGTCCGGGACATCAAATAGGACCCAAGGAACCATAACCAAAGCTTTGAAATGATCAAGTTACATTTTTTGGCATTTTATGGCAATTAAACTGGAATTCCGCCAGTCGTGCCTCTATTATCGCCTGCCATGGTCCAGGTCGGACGCCTCGGTACGAAGCCGGTACCGAACCGCATGGTATTTGTCCGAGACATCAAATACAACCCAAGAAACCATAACCAACTCTTTGAAATGATCAAGTTACATTTTTTGGAATTTTTTGGCAATTAAACTGGAATTCTGCCAAGCCGTGCCTGTATTATCGCCTGCCATAGTCCAGGCTGGACGCCTTGGTATGTAGCCACTACCGAATTACATGATATTTTTTAGGGACATCAAATACGACCCAAGAAACCTTAACCAATGCTTCGAAATGATCAAGTCACATTTTTTGGAATTTTATGGCAATTAAACTGGAACTCCACCAGCCGTGCCTGTATTATCGCCTGCCATAGTCCAGGCCGGACACCTTGGTACGAAGCCGATACCAGATCGCATGATACTTATCCGGGACATCGAATAGGACCCAAGGAACCATAACCAATGCTTCAAAATGATTAAGATATATCTTTTGGCATTTTATGGCAACTAAACTGGAATTCCGCCAGCCGTGCCTGTATTATCGCCTGCCATGGTCCAGACTGGACGCCTTGGTACGGAGCCGGTACCGGATAGCATGATATTTGTCCGGGACATCAAATACGACCCAAGGAACCATAAAAAACTCTTCAAAATGATCAAGTTGCAGTTTTTGGAATTTTATGGCAATTAAACTGGAATTCCGTTAGTCGTACATGTATTATCGCTTGACATGGTCCAGGCCGGACGCCTTGGTACGGAGCTGGTAGCAGATCGCAGGATAGTTTTCCGTGACCGCAAATATGATCCAAGGAACCATAACCAACGCTTCGAAATGATCATCTTACAGTTTTTGGGATTTTATGGCAATTAAACTGGAATTCCGCCAGTCGTGCCTGTATTATCGCCTGCCATGGCCAGGCGGGATGCCTTGGTACGGAGCCGGTACCAGATCTCAAGTTATTTTTCCAGGACATCAAATACAACCCAAGGAACCATAACCAACGCTTCAAAATGATCAAGTTACATTTTTTATTTTATTTTATGGCAATTAAACTGGAATTCCGCCAGTCGTGCCTGTATTATCGCCTGCCATGGCCAGGCGGGATGCCTTGGTACGGAGCCGGTACCAGATCTCAAGTTATTTTTCCAGGACATCAAATACAACCCAAGGAACCATAACCAACGCTTCAAAATGATCAAGTTACATTTTTTATTTTATTTTATGGCAATTAAACTGGAATTCCGCCAGTCGTGCCTGTTTTATCGCCTGCCATGGCCAGGCGGGACGCCTTGGTACGGAGCCGTTACCAGATCTCATGATATTTGTCCAGGACATCAAATACGACCCAAGGAACCATAACCAACCTTCAAAATGATCAAGTTACATTTTTTGGCATTTTATGGCATTTAAACTGGAATTCCGTAAGTCGTGCATGTATTATCGCCTGTCATGTTCCAGGCGGGACACCTTGGTACGGAGCCGGCACCGGATCTCATGATATTTTTACGGAACATCAAATACGACCCAAGGAACTATAACCAATGCTTCAAAATGATCAAGTTACATTTTTTGGAATTTTATGGCAATTAAACTGGAATTCCGTTAGTCGTACATATATTATCGCTTGACATGGTCCAGGCCGGACGCCTTGGTACGGAGCCGGTACAGGATTGCATGATATTTTTCTGGGACATTAAATACGACCCAATGAACCATAACCAGTGCTTCGAAATGATCAAGTTACATTTTTTGCCATTTATGGCAATTAAACTGGAATTACGCTAGTCGTGCCTGTATTATCGCCTGCCATGGTCCAGACTGGACGCCTTGGTATGGAGCCAGTACCAGATAGCATGATACTTGTACTGGACATCAAATATGATCCAAGGAACCATAACCAATGCTTCGAAATGATCAAGTTACATTTTTTGGCATTTTATGGATATTAAACTGGAATTCCACCAGTCGTGCATGTATTATCGCCATCCATGGCCCAGGTCGGGCGCCTTGGTATGGAGCCGGTACCAGATCGCATGATATTTGTTCGGGAGATCAAATACAACCCAAGGAACCATAACCAACTCTTCGAAATTGTCAAGTTACATTTTTTGGCATTTTATGGCAATTAAACGGGAATTCCATCAGTCGTGCATGTATTATCGCCTGCCATGGACGAGGTCGGACGCCGTGGTACGTAGCTGGTACTGAATCACATGATTTTTGTCCGGGACATCAAATATGACTCAAGGAACCATAACCAATGCTTAAAAATGATCAAGTTACATTTTTTGGAATTTTATGGAATTAAACTTGAATTCCGCTAGTCATGCCTGTATTATCTCCTGCCGTGCTCCAAGTCGGACACCTTGGTAAGGAGCTGGTATTAAATCTCATGATATTTTCTCGAGACATAAAATACAACACAAGGAACCATAACCAATGCTTCGAAATGATCAATTTAAATTTTTTGGCATTTTAGGGCAATTAAACTGGAATTCCGCCAGTCGTGCCTGTATTATCGCCTGCCAGAGTCCAGGCCAGACGCCTTGGTACGGAGCCATTATCGGATCGCATGATATTTTTCCGGGAGATAGAATACGACCCAAGGAACCATAACCAACACATCGAAATGTACAAGATATATTATTTGGCAGTTTATGACAATTAAACTGGAATTCCGCCAATCGTGCATGGATTACTGCCTGCCATGGTCCAATCCGGAAGCCTTGGTACAAAGCCGGTACCGGGTCGCATGATATTTGTACGGGACATCAAATATGACCCAAGGAACCATAACCAACACATCGAAATGTACAAGATATCTTATTTGGCAGTTTATGACAATTAAACTGGAATTCCGCCAATCGTGCATGGATTACTGCCTGCCATGGTCCAATCCGGAAGCCTTGGTACAAAGCCGGTACCGGGTCGCATGATATTTGTACGGGACATCAAATATGACCCAAGGAACCATAACCAACGCTACGAAATGATCAAGTTACATTTTTTGGAAATTTATGGCAATTAAACTTGAATTCAGCCAGTCGTGCCTGTATTATCGGCATCCATGGTCCAGTCCGGACGCCTTGGTATGGATCCGGTACTGGATCGCAAGATATTTGTCTGGGAGATCAAATACAACCCAAGAAACCATAACCAACTCTTCAAAAGGATCAAATTACAATTTTTGGCATTTTGTGGCAATTAAAGTAGAATTCCGCCAAGTCGTCCCTACATTATCGCCATCCATGGTCCAGGCCGGACGCCTTGGCACGTAGCCGGTACCGAATCGCATGATATTTGGCCGGGACATAAAATACAACCCAAGGATTTGTAACCAACGATTTGAAATGATCAAGTTACATTTTTGGAATTTTATGGTAATTAAACTGGAATTCCGCCAGTCGTGCCTTTATTATTGCCTACAATAGTTCAGGTCGGACGCCTTAATACGGAGACGGTACTGGATCACATGATATTTCTCCGGGACAACAAATACGACCCAAGGAATCATAGCCAACGCTTCGAATTGATCAACTTACATTTTTTGGCATTTTATGGCAATTAAACTAGAATTCCGCCAGTCGTGCCTGTATTATCGCCTGCCATGGTCCAGGCCGGACGCCTTGGTACGGAGCTGGTACCAGATATCATGATATTTGTGCGGGACATAACATACGACCCAAGGAACCATAACCAACGCTTCTAAATGATCAAGTTACATTTTTTGGCTTTTTATGGCAATTAAACTGGAATTCCGCCAGTCGTGTCTGTATTAATGCCTGACATGGTCCGAGCCGGACGCCTTGGTACAAAGCCAGTATCGAATCGCATGATATTTCTCCAGGACATTAAATACGACCCAAGGAACCATAACCAATGCTTCGAAATGATAAAGTTACATTTTTTGGCATTTTATGGCAATTAAACTGGAATTCCGCCAGTCGTGCCTTTATTATCGCCTGACATGGTCCACGCCGGACGCCTTGGTACGGAGCCGGTACCGGGTCGCATGAAATTTGTCCGGGATATTAAATATGACCCAAGGAACCATAACCAATGCTTCGAAATGATTAAGTAATATTTTTGGCATTTTATGGCAATTAAACTGGAATTCTGCCAGTCGTGCTTGTATTATCGCCATCCATGGTCCAGGCCGGATGCCTTGGTATGGTGCCGGTACCGGATCGCATTATATTTTTCCAGGACATCAAATACAACCCTAGGAGCCATAACCAACTCTTCGAAATGATCAAGTTACATGTTTTGGCATTTTATGGCAATTAAACTGGAATTGCGCTAGTCATGCCTGTATTATCGCGTGTTGTGGTCCAGGTCGGACTAGTTGGTACGGAGCTGGTACCAAATCTTATGATATTTGTCCGAGACATCAAATATGACACAAGGAACCATAACTAACGCTTCTAAATGATCAAGTTACATTTTTGGCATTTTATGGCAATTTAACTGGAATTCCGCCAGTCGTGCCTGTACTATCGCCTGCTATGGTCCAGGCCGGACGCCTTGGTACGGAGATGTTACTAGATCACATGATATTTCTCCAGGACATCAAATACGACCCAAGGAACCATAACTAACGCTTCAAAATGATAAAGTTACTTTTTTTGGCATTTTATGGCAATTAAACAGGAATTCCGGTAGTCGTGCCTGTATTATCGCCTACCATGGTCCAGGCCGGACGTCTTGGTACACAGTCGTTACCAGATCACATGATATTTATCCGGGACATCAAACACGACCCAAGGAACCATAACCAACACTTCTAAATGATCAAGTTACATTTTTTGGCATTTTATGGCAATTAAACTGGAATTCCGACAATCGTGCCTGTATTATCGCCTGCCGTGGTTTAGGCCAGACGCCTTGGTAAGGAGCCGGTACCAGGTCGCATGACATTTGTCCGGGATATGAAATATGACCCAAGGAACCATAACCAATGCTCCGAAATGATCAACTTACATTTTTTGGCATTTTATGGCAACTAAACTGGAATTCCGCTAGTCGTGCCTGCATTATCGCCTGCCATGGTCCAGGCCGAACGCCTTGGTACAGAGCCGTTACCGGATCACATGATATTTTTCCAAGATATCAAATACGACCCAAGGAACCATAACCAACACTTCGAAATGATCAAGTTACATTTTTTGGCATTTTATGGCAATTAAACTGGAATTCCGATAGTCGTGCCTGTATTATCGCCTGCCGTGGTTTAGGTCGGACGGCTTGGTAAGGTGCCGTTACCGGGTCGCATGATATTCGTTCGGGTTATGAAATATGACCTAAGGAACCATAACCAATGCTTCGAAATGATCAAGTTACATTTTTTGGCATTTTATGGCAATTAAACTGGAATTCCGCCAGTCGTGCATGTATTACCGCCTGCCATGGTCCAGTCCAGATGCCTTGGTACGGAACCGGTACCGGATCGCATGATATTTGTATAGACATCAAATATGACCCAAGGAACCATAACCAACGCTACAAAATGATCAAGTTACATTTTTTGGCATTTTAAGGTAATTAAACTGGAATTCAGCCAGTCGTGCCTCTATTATCGCTATCCATGGTCCAGGCTGGATGCCTTGGTATGGATCCGGTATCGGATCGCATGAAATTTGTCCTGAACATCAAATACAACCCAAGAAACCATAACCAACTCTTAGAAAGGGTCAAGTTATATTTTTTGGGATTTTATGGCAATTAAAGTAGAATTCCGCCAAGTCGTGCCTGCATTATCGCCTTCCATAGTCCAGGCCGGACGCCTTGGTACGTAGCCGGTGCCGAATCACATGATATTTCTCCGAGACAACAAATACGACCTAAGGAACCACAACCAATGCTTTGAAATGGTCAACTTACATTTTTTGGCATTTTATGGCAATTAAATTAGAATTTCGCCAGTCGTGCCTGTATTATCGGCAACCATGGTCCAGGCCAGACGTCTTGGTACGGAGCCCGTAACGGTATCATGATATTTGTGCGGGACATCAAATACGACCCAAGGAACCATAACCAACGCTTCTAAATGATCAAGTTATATTTTTTGGCATTTTATGGCAATTAAACTGGAATTCCGCCAGTCGTGCCTGTATTACCGCCTGCCATGGTCCAGGTCGGACGCCTTGGTACGGAGATGGTACCGGATCTTCTGATATTTGTTCAGGACATCAAATACGACCCAAGGAACAATAACCAACGCTTCGAAATGATCAAGTTACATTTTTTGGCATTTTATGGCAACCGGACTCCTTGGTACAGAGCTAGTACCGGATTGGTCCGGGATATCAAATATGACCCAAGGAACCATAACCAACGCTTTGAAATGATAAAGTTACGTTTTTTGGCATTTTATGGCAATTAACTAGAAATTCCGCCAGTCGTGCCTGTATTATCGCCTACCATGGTCCAGACCGGACGCCTTGGTACGGAGCCGGTAACGGGTCGCATGATATTTGTCCAGGACATTAAACATGACCCAAGGAACCATAACCAATGCTTCGAAATGATCAAGTTAGATTTTTTGGCATTTTATGGCAATTAAACTGGAATTCCGCCAGTCGTGCCTGTATTATCGCCATCCATGGTCCAGACCGGACGCCTTGGTATGGAGCCGGTACCGGACCGCATGATATTTTTCCAGGACATCAAATACAACCCACGGAACCATAACCAACTCTTCGAAATGATCAAGTTACATTTTTGGCATTTTATGGCAATTAAACTGGAATTCCGC
>MDKJ01146844.1:0-30120 GCA_005239525.1 Nicotiana knightiana | reverse complement strand
GAGCATTGACTTATGAGAGTAGAGTCACGAGTGACTAAGAGGCTTGCCCGAGAGGCTTTATTGAGAGTGACACCGTGCCCGAGGGGCTTATATTTTATGAAACTACTTTTGTTCACTCTTCTTTACACTGAGCCTCTGATGATAAATGTTGGAAAAATGTTTTATACGAGATTTTTAAATGGAAACTGGAGTTTTAGGAAATACTCGGAGATGTAAATTCTTGACTTGATTTACTTATTTTCACAGTCACTTATTATACAGATTTTCATGATTTATAAATGCTCGTCACTACACTCATGTTTTTAGATACTTTGGTTACTTACTGAGTTGGCGTACTCACGTTACTCCCTGCACCTTGTGTGTGGATTCAAATACCGGGGCAGAGCGATAGTTGAGCTACCCCAATTGGAGCATTGTTCGGAGATTGCGAGATAGCTGCTCGGCGTCCGCATCACTACTCTTTCTCCTTCCTATTCTATCATTTGTACTTTACATCTCAGACTTGTTGTAGTAGAAGATTTGTATTAGACTGTATCATCTCTTAGATGCTCATGACAGTTGACTCCAGGTTTTGAGAAGGTGTATAATTTGTTCATCTCATTCTGCTATATTTTAATCCACTAATTTTGGGATATTATGAAATATGTTGATAGTCTGAAATGGTTGGCTAGCCTAGTTCCACGATAGGCGCCATCATGGCCAGTTGTGATTTGGGGTTGTGACATCCACCTAAAAGAAAATACCACATTAACATAATATCTAACGATATCAATGTTGTTAAACTTACGGGGTGTAACATCCTTCCCCCCTTTAGAGCATTCGCCTCGAATGTTAACTATCACAGATTTACAAAATTTTCACTAGGGTCTCCTCTATATACTAAACTAAAACCAAACCTCTATATGAGCTTTGGACTATTTACAACATTTTATACTTAAGTATCTCGTATCTTCTTCACATTTCCGTTACTTACCTTTCAATCTTGCATCATATCTTCTATTTATTTCATAACCTCCCTTTCACGTAGGTGGAAATTACCCCTTAAAGCTCTACTATGATACCTGCACCTCTGATGCATACAAAATCTGGAAAAAATCTTCATACTGACTTCTTACAACTCAGCTCTATGGCACGATATGGAAACAAAAGAAGGGTAGTATTTCCTAAATGTCCTGTAGCCTCTCAATTTTAAATGTGGAGCGCAACACACCCATAAGTGAGACTCTACTAGGCACGGCTTCGTAGACTCCCTAGGACACTGTCACGTCCCAAAACTGAGGGACAAGACCGGCACCTAACTGGGTGGACCCAGTCAAGCGGACCTGTATTGCCTTTCCTAAACAACGCGTTCCCCCCTGTATATATACAATGCACCATATTCCATATGAATTTACAACTTAGGATTTAAGCAAGGGTTTACAAACTTAAGTTCATTTCTCTTTTAGCATTTCAACAGTTGATTCCCAAAACATATACAATACATACATAACTTTCCAATACAGACCACAATTCTGAATACGTACAGTTACTACCCAAATACATGTATACACCCACATCATGTCTATGGAGCCTCTACGAATACTAACAGACTCAAAAGAGATGGCATGAATTACACACGGCCCCGGGAGGAAGTGGGGCTCACCAGTACTTGTTGAAAGATGAGGAGGAGGCGCCACTAACGTCGAGCCGAGCTACCTGCTATGGACCCACCTACATCCATATAAAAGATGTAGCGCCCTCGGCAAAAGGGACGTTAGTACTATGGAATAGTACTAGTATGTATGAGCAAACTTAACTCAAAGTAAAATCAAAAGATGCACATATAGAAAGCAGTTAAAGGAACCAACACATAGTGCACAGTGATACAGAAAACAAGTACAATTGAGAGCCTCACAGATTCTTATTTCAACACAATCACATTTCCGTTTTATTACATTCTGTTGCGGCGTGCAACCCGATCCCACCGTACAGTTTACACTCCACCCTTGTTACCTCTCCACCCTTATTACTACGTGTTACGACGTGCAACCCGATCCCACCGTACAATTTACACTCCACCCTTGTTACCTCTCCACCCTTATTACTTCGTGTCGCGGCATGCAACCCGATCCCACCGTACAATTTACACTCCACCCTTGTTACCTCTCCACCCTTATTACTTCGTGTCGCGGCATGCAACCCGATCCCACCGGACCATCACATTTCATGGCAAACAATAACAACCCACAATTCAATCACAGGGTTTCATATCATCAAGAGTACAATTTCATAACACCCAACCAATCATGTGTTCACAATAGTTTTTATCATCCATTAATTCAACCACAAAGATGCTCATAAACAAGAATGTAAATTCATTACAACCAACTATCCATATGAAGTTAAGCCACAGTAAACCTTGCCAACAATGAGTCATATACGATATTTCCATGGTCATTTAGTTCAATTAGATCAATTCACAAATCCCTTTCATCACTTGTTACATAGCCCTTATCACTTAGATACATTTACACATTTGAGTTTGTTATCATTCTTTTATTCCAACATACTCAAGCATTTAACGAACCTTGCACATGATAGAGTAATCACCTTTCACGATTTCAATTATCACTATAGTCGACTAAGAAATATCAGAGAGTGAAATCTCACACCTCAACACAACCGAGCATTAAATTCACATATACTCAGCAAGAAACTCATACTGAATGATTGGACACCAACAAGGTGACTCTACGAAGATTAAAGTTAGCCATACATACCTCGAGCCGTCCCCTTTTTAATTTCTATCACAATTTATCGGACCGTCTAGCAGCGTAAATCTATTCCACAATGTAACATATTTCACTTAGAATTAGGAATGTTGTACTCAATTGAGCATTTTATCAAACACTGTGTGACCCCTTAGACTATACCCCCTTTTGAGAATGGTTACCCAAACTTGTTTTTCCCTTTACTAGATTACCGGGTTTAACTCACATGCATGCAAGATTTCACTTTTTATTTTTAAGAACCAACCTGTGTGTGTTTTATTCTTACACAAAATCTGAGAAATTTGGGAAATAGCGTGAAGACTTACCTCTTTGAGTGAAGGATATGACAATAACTTCATAATTTTCGGGCTTGAGTGATTTGGAAAAATCAAATTGAATGATGTTGAAACCTTCTCTCTCAAGAACTCTCTTCTTCTCTCTCTATTTTGGTCAGAAAATCGTTAAAAATGAAGGGAAGGGGTGTTTTCCAAAACAGGGGGTCGGGTCTTAAATTTAGAAAATAGGAGCCCGACACAGAGATGCGGTCAGGAATGCGATCCAGCTATGCGGTTCGCATTCCTGTCGCATATTTGGCCTTCAAATGGGCCAAAATGGGAACCACACTACCCAGGTATGCGACCACTATGCGGTCCAAAAACCTGTTTGCGATTGCATAGTGCGTCGCATAACCTCCCTCACAAAAACCATGGGGAAAGAATGCGACAACTATGCGTCCTGTATTCTAGGCCGCATAGCTGTCCTCAAAATGGACAGGAAACTGTCCAGGTATGCGACCATTATGCGGTCCGCATACCTGTTATGCGATCACATAGTGCGTCACATAACGCGCAATTTCTGGAAAATTTAATCTTTGAAGTTCTGGGATACTTTTTACTCAAACTAGGACCGTTTTAAGAATTTCTACAGTTATAACATCACAAGGACCTATTCGGGCATTATTTTAGACATAGAAATTTTTACGGGTCTTTACATCCTCCCCCACTTAAAATCATTCGTCCTCGAATGAAGATCGGGAAATCATTTGGTTTTGACAACACAATATGCCAACCCCTAATTTTTTTACTAACTCCGATATTTTCTGGAAATTTCGCCAGAGTTTCCTCTGTAATTAGGCCTATCTACCTGTTAGAGAGCCCCCGAAACACATGTTCTTAACCAATTCCACACATAACTAGTCATTTCATGGCCTTGCACATAATTTGGTCACCTCGACAAGTCCCATATAATTCGATTACTTAAACATGCCATATACACTTCAATTAATCCTTACCAATCTACACCTCAATTAATAATCTAACCATCATATGAGTTTCACATAATTTCATTTACTCCAAGGGGTTTCACATTACTCAAATAGTCACAACATACACAATTATGGCAAAACTTGAGAAGTTATAATACTAGAGCAATTAGGGAAAAATAAGGTGCTTTTGCACAAAACTAAACATAACATGTAATTGCTTAGAGATGACGGTTCGCACGATCACTACTAGACTTATTCAAACAAATAGGGATACTTTTCTTTCATTTTATTTTCCGTTTCCCACGTGGCTTCCTCAACTTGCTGACTTCGCCACAACACTTTAACTGAAGCAATTTCTTTGTTCCTCAATCTACGAACATGCCTATCAAGAATAGCAACCGGAACCTCTTCATACGATAATTCTTCATTAACCTCAATAGTCTCAACTGGCACGATGGCTGATGGATCTCCAACCACTTTCTTCAACATAGACATATGGAACACTGGGTGCACTAATGCCATGTCAGTGGGCAATTCCAGCCAATAGGCCACCTGTCATATCCTTTGAGCGATCTGATACGAACCGACATACCTAGGGCTCAATTTTCCTTTCTTCCCAAACCGCATTACTCCCTTCATGGGAGACACCTTCAGGAATACCCAATCATCTACTTGGAACTCCAAATCTCTTCGACGAACGTCCACATAGGATTTCTGACGACTCTGAGCAGTTTTCATCCTCTCCTGAATGACTCTAACTTTTCCCATAGCTTGGTGCACAAGATCCGGTCCTAGCAATTCTGCCTCGCGAACTTTGAACCATCCAACCGGAGACCTACACCTCCTTCCGTACAATGCCTCAAATGGGGCCATCTGAATACTAGCATGGAAACTGTTATTATAAGAAAATTCTATAAGCGGCCAGTGTTCATCCCAGCTACCCTTGAAATCTAATACACAAGCCCGCAACATATCTTCAAGCGTCTGAATAGTCCTGCTATTCTTGCCCATCAGTTTGTGGATGGAATGTTGTGCTGAGATTTACTTGAGTACCCAAACCTTGCTGAAAGTTTTTCCAAAAGTTAGCTGTGAACTGGGCCCCTCGATCCCAGATAATAGAAACTGGAGTGCCATGGAACTTGACTATTTCTTTGATATACAACTGAGCGTATTGTTCTGCAGTATCAGCGGACTTGACTGGCAAGAAATGCGTCGACTTCGTAAGTCAATCCACTATCACCCAAATCGAGTCGAACCTACGTGGAGTGCGAGGTAACCCCACCACAAAGTCCATATTGATCATTTCCCATTCCCACATCGGTATTTCCATAAGCTGTGTCAATCCACGGGGCCTCTGATGCTCGACCTTCACTTGCTGACAAGTTGGACACCTAACCACTAAGTCCGCCACACCCCTCTTCATAACATTCCACCAATAAATTTCTTTGAGATTATGATACATATTTGTAGAACCTGGGTGTACAGAATACCTGGAGTTGTGAGCCTCTGCCATCACCCTTTCCCGGAGATCATCCACATCTGGAACACATAACCTCTCTTGACACCGCAGGACACCGTCATCATTGCCGAGTGCGAATGTTGAAGTCTTGTGATTCAAAATTGCTTCCCTCAATTGTGCCAAAGACGGATCCCTGAATTGCTTTCCCTTAAGTTTTGCTACAAGCAAAGATTCTGCTCCAATACGCACCACGACATCCCCTTCGTCTGAGGTGGAAAGAAAGACCCCCAGACTAGCCAACTGATAAACTTCCCCAGCCAAAAGCCTCTGGCCGGCTTCGAAATGTGCCAAGCTACCCATGTATTTCCGACTAAGAGCGTCAACTACCACATTCGCCTTCCCTGGATGGTACAAAATATTCATATCATAGTCCTTGAGCAATTCTAACCACCTCTGATGCCTTAAGTTCAACTCCTTCTACTTGAATAAATACTGAAGACTCTTGTGGTCTGTTAACACGTCCACATGGACCCCATAAAGATAATGCCGCTAGAGTTTTAATGCAAACACAACCGCCGTGAGCTCCAAATCATTAGTCGAATAATTCTTCTCGTTATTCTTGAGCTGCCTTGAAGAAAACGCTATAACTTTACCACATTGCATCAACACACACCCCAAACCAACCCTCGAAGCATCACAATAAACCACAAATCCCTCTGAACCTTCTGGCAAGGTCAACACTGGTGCAGAAGTCAATCTCGACTTTAATTCCTGAAAACTCTTTTCACATGCATCGAACCACTGAAACTTAACTGCTTTCTGCGTCAGCTTAGTCAATGGGTAGGCGAGAGTAGAGAATCCCTTAACGAACCTCCGCTAATACCCAGCTAGACCCAAGAAACTACGAATCTCTATCGGGGTTGTTGGCCTAGGCCAATTTTTCACCGCTGCAATCTTTTGGGGATGAACTCGAATCCCCTCCCTGGAAAGAACATGGCCCAAAAAGGTGACTGATTCTAGCCAAAACTCACATGTTGAAAACTTTGCATATAATTGGTGCTGATGAAGAGTCTGCAGAACTGCCCTGAGGTAATTAGCATGATCTTCCTGACTCCGCGCAAGGAGTCGAGAAACGATTTGAAAACCCGATTCATAAGATCCATAAAAGCTGCTGGGGCGTTGGTTAGCCCAAAAGACATTACCAGAAATTCAAAGTGCCCATATCGAGTCTTGAAGGCAGTCTTAGGAACATCCTGCTCCCTGATTTTTAACTGATGATACCCGGACCGCAAATCAATCTTTGAGAAGAACTTAGCACCTTGCAACTGGTCGAACAAATCCTCTATCCAAGGCAATGGATACTTATTCTTGATGGTGACCTTGTTGATCTGCCGATAATTAATACACATCCGAAGCGCGATCCGTCTTTCTTTCTATCAAAAAGAACCGGTCGCCCCAAGGCGACACATTTGGCCGAATGAAAACTTTTTCTAATAGATCTTTCAATTGTTCCTTTAGCTCTCTCAATTCTGATTGGCTGCGTATCTGGAAATACATCAATCCCAAAATTGATCTCTCTATCTGGTGGAATCCCAGGAAGCTCGTCCGGAAATACTTCAAGAAATTCATTCACAACAGGCACAGATTCGGGAGCAGGCACCTCTGAAGTGGTGTCCGCAACCCGAACCAAATGATAGATTCACCCTTTCCTGATCATTTTTGAGGCTTTAAGGTAGGAAATGAGTCTACCTCTTGGCACAACATTATTCCCCTCCCATTCGATAATTGATTCATTAGGAAACTCAAGCCTCGTAATCCTGGTTCGGCAGTCTAGTTTAGAAAAGCACAAATAGCGCCAATCCATCCCCATAATTACATCAAAATCTACCATTTCTAACTCAATAAGATCGGCAGTGGTATCCTGACCATGCACCATGACAACACAATTTCTATAGACTCGCACGGCCGTAATGGAATCACCAATCGGAGTCGAAATAGAGAACGACTCGTGAAGCTGTTCGTGTTCTATCCCAAAACTTGAAGAAATAAATGGAGTAACATATGACAAGGAAGACTCGCGTCAACAAGAGCATAAACATCATGAGACTGAATAGTCAGAATACCTGTGATAACATCTGGAGAAGCCTCGGCGCTCTGGCGACCACTCAAAGCATAATAACAACTGGGTCCCCCTTGACCCCACGCTCTACCCCTAGCTGCTTCGCGCCCTTCTAGTGCTGGAGGGCGTGCTGCGGACGTAGCGGCTGATAAACTGGAGGGCTGAGCAGCACCATTACCTGTGCCCTCATTTGGTGCACGGCAATCTCGCTGAACATGGCCTCACTACGCATCTATAGCATACCGGAACATCCAAGTAACAAGGCTCGATATGAAATCTCCCACACTTAGGGCATGGGACCCTCCGCTGCTGGTGGAACCTACCACCTGAACGAACCGACTGATAGAACCTCTTGTTATCTGAACCGGGTCCAAAATGACCTCCATGCTGATAAATGTGCCCTAATGGCGGCGCACTGGCTGAGGACTGAGCATATGACTGAGATGGCCTTGATGATCCTCTCCTAAGGGCTGATCTCACACCTCCAACTGAGCTCCCAGGGTTTCTCGCTGACCGGGCCCTACTACTGCCCTCTCTCTCTCCATCTTTATCTTCAATTTCCGAGCCTCTGTAGCTTGGGAGAATCCCACTATTTTCCCATAATTCATATCCAAATGCAAGGTAGTTGTAGCAGCTTCATTAACAACCAAAGGACCAAGGCCCTGAACAAGCCATCGAACTCTAGCCTCCATAGTCGGCATCATGTGAACAGCATGGTCTCGGCAAGCAATAAATGATCCATGAAGGCATCAACAAACTCATGTCACTTTGCCGGAGGGCACCTTCGTCACGGGAAATCTCCCACATTTCAAACCACAAATATGCCACTCCCTTCAGACGATAGGAAGCCAACTCAACCCTCTCTATCTAACTAGCCCTCATAACTCGGAGGGTCTTGTACATCTCGTCAATAAACTCCTGAGGGTCGGCCTCTGGGTCGGTGCCTGTGAAATCTGGAGGGGCTAACCGCAGAAACTGGTTGACCCTGGAACCTGAACAATCCCCTTGCTCGCTAGAGGGTTCAGGGGAAACATGTGATATTTGGGCCTGGGAGGCCACTAACTGGGTTAACATCTGAATTGCTCCCCTGAGGTCCCTATCAGAAATACCGGGACCAGAAGCTGGGACTGAAGAAGGATCAGGAACATCAGCGGGAGGGACCATAGCACCATCAATATATTCCACAATGTGACATATTTCACTTAGAATTAGGAATATTGTACTCAATTGAGCATTTCATCAAACACTATGTGACCCCTTAGACTACTAACCCCCTTTTGAGAATGATTACCCAAACTTGTTTTTCCCTTTATTAGATTACGAGGTTTAACTCACATGCATGCAAGATTTCACTTTTTATTTTGATGAATCAACCTGTGTGTGTTTTATTCTTACACAAAATCTGAGAAATTGGGGAAATAGGGTGAAGACTTACCTCTTTGAGTGAAGAAGATGACAATAACTTGATAATTTCCGTTCTTGAGTGATTTGGAAAAATAAAATTGAATGATGTTGAAACCTTCTCTGTCAAGAACTCTCTTATTCTCTCTCTATTTTTGGTCATAAAATCGTTAAAGATGAAGGGAATGGGTGTTTTATAAAACAGGGGGTCGGGTCTTAAATTTAGAAAACAGGAGCCCCGACACAGAGATGCGGTCAGGAATGCGATCACATTCCTGCTATGCAGTTCGCATTCCTGTCGCATAGTTGGCCTTCAAATGGGCCAAAATGGGAACCACACTGCCCATGTATGCGACCACTATGCGGTCCGCATACCTGTTATGCGATCGAATAGTGCGTCGCATAATCTCCCTCGCAAAAACCATGAGGCAAAAATGCGACATGAGGCCCGCATTCATGAAATGCGATCGCATAGTGCGTCGCATAACGTGCAATTTCTGGAAAATTTAATCTTTCAAGTTCTGGGATACGTTTTACTCAAAATAGGACCATTTTAAGAATTTCTACAGTTATAACATCACAGGGACCTATTCGGGCATTATTTTAGACATAGAATTTTTTACGGGTCTTTACAGACACGACCCGCTCTGATACCACTTTGTCACGCCCCAAACCTGGGGAGGCGTGGCTAGCACCCGGTTCCGCACCGGCCCGAGCGAACCACTCTACAATTTTTTTTTCTTTGTATCTATGATGGGCCAACATGGCCACAACTCGTAATGTATAACTATAAGTGGGAAAAATAATGTATCACTAAATCATGTTTCATAAAACATGAATACATATAGGCCGTCAAGGCCTCTGACATACTGTACAAAATGAACCTCTGTCTATGAAGCCTCTAAGATTATTTGACATCAAATAGGACAGGTTACCAGCCTACCCGTAAGTCTGTGGCAACACTCTGACACGATGACTCATAGACTCGGATGCACTCCGAATAAGGTGGAGTCTTACCGATCCTTCGCTGAATGTCAATCTTGTCTACTATGAGGGCTCGTCAAACTGATTATCTATACCTGCAGGCATGAATGCAGCGTCCTCAACAAAAGGATGTCAGTACGAATAGTGTACTGACTATGTAAGGCAGAACTGAAACATAACCATAACTCAACATTAATTAAAGACATATAAGAATCAACCTGAATCTATGAAGTGCCACGTTATATGCATACTTATTGTACTTACATATATACAATGCTTCTCTTTGAGACTATTATCCATATCATATGATGCATGACGGCCCAACTGATCAGTGGTAACTGCCCGACCGGCCTTCGCACGGTGGTAAATGCATGATTGTCTGACCGGTCGTAGCTCGATGGTAAATGTGTAACTGCCCAACCGGCCGCAGCTCGGTGGTAAATATATAACTGCCCAACCGGCCGTAGCTCGGTGGTAAATGTATATGCATGACTGCCCAACCGATCAGTGGTACATGCCCGACTGGCCTTCGCACGGTGGTAAATGCATGACTTCCCGACCAGCCGTAGTTCGATGGTAGATGTGTAACTGCCCAACCGGCCGTAGCACGGTGGTAAATGAATATGCATGAAGATGCACGTAAAACTATATTATAAACATTAACATCTTTATCAAATACCTTACTAGGGAACTAGATACATACTTAGACATGCTTGAATATCACTTTTCGGGAATGAATAATATAGACATCCTTAACTGCTAAGAGTAGAACCACTTATGGAATATCATTACGTTTACGTATCGTTTCATAGATCATGACAAAAGAAGGAAAGATTAGCCTTAACATACCTTAATTATTTGTATGATCTCGTAGAAGATTGTTGACAACAGATTGAACCTAGATAAACTTCTTTAAATCTTGCCAACATGTTACTTCATTACAAAGTAATATTCGGCTTGCTATGATTCAGAGGACATTGACGTGATAACCATGAAATTGACAGAGGAAGATTACAATATTTGATCTTGGAAGGAGGAGAAGAACGTGAACTAAATTGATATTAGTTGATGTAGATATGTAGAAGAGAATATTATTACATCTGGGTCTTGTATAAGGCATAACATTTTCCTTTCTAAAAGCTTTAGCTATTAATTCTCAATAAGACACATCAACTAAATAAAATGATGAGTCACATAAGTTATAAGCATATAAAGGTGGATAATTCATTAAATTAAAGAAAATTGTCTTTGATCTTATCCACAAAGTTGATTGACTCCTCTAACAATTTTATTAATATAATAATATATAAATTTCTAATTTTGTCACGACCCCAAAATCAAAACCGGCCGTGATGGCGACTATCGTGGAACTAGGCTAGCCAATTCACATATTTACAGTTTCTTTCCAAAATTCCCAACTCATTTTCAAACATTTCATTAAGTATATAGAATTTGCTAAATCCATTAGGCAAAATAAACAGTTAACAGTCTAAACCATACCCAAAACCCGGAGTCAACATGTCATGAGCATCTAAGAAATATACCAATAAGTCTACTATTATAATATAAAACCTCCGAACGAATAGCTAGATACAACAAAAGAAGGGAAACAGAGATGTTGCGGACGCTGAACAGCTACCTCTATATCCGAACTCTGGCTTCGCACGGAATATATGGCTAACGCTCAGTATCTGCACCTGAATCTGCACACAGAGGTGCAAGGAGTAATGTGAGTACGCCAACTCAGTAGTAATGAAAATAAATCAAGTCTAAGCGGCAAGAAATACATAAAAATCAATATCATCAGTTCATAATATGCAAGGCCTTTCTTTCCAACAGTGTATACATAGATATATGAAATCAACATGCTTTAAACGCCAACTTCAGTAAAATCCTTTGAAAAATATATTTTCCAACAATTTCCGAAATAAAAATAACCGAAGGATTTAGTATTAAATGAAATAAATCATAAGTAGCCCCTCGGGAAAAAACATGAATCATAAATTGCCGCTCGGGCAGAACATCACTCAGCACCTCACAGCCACTCAGTATCAGCCCCTCGGCAACCTCACTGTCACTCATGCCTCCCAATCACTCATCACTCGACACTCGGCACTCAGTAGGTACCTGCGCTCACTGGGTGTGTGTACAGACTCCGAAGGGGCTTCTTCAGCCCAAGCGCTAATATCAAGCCACCTCATGGCGTATTATATCCTCATAAATCAGGCCCTCGGCCTCACTCAGTCAGAACTTCTCAAAAGCCCCTCGGGCGTATCAGTAAAACGGGGTACTCGACCCAAAAAATCATTTTATATCTTCAAAATAGTCTAAATAAGGCTGAGTTTCGAAAACAGTTAAGCACAATATGACTGAGTGTAAATCATAAATCAACAGTGAGGAAATAGCAGTAAAAAGCCCCCAAAGGTTGTAAAACAAGTCGGCACGAGGCCCCAAACATGGCTTATAGCCCAAATATAGCAATAGTCTTTAGAACACAATTTAACATATGATTGATTGGAACACAATTTAATTACTTAGAGAACGACATATAAACGAGTTATGAAGTTGGAACCTTACCTCCAAGCGAGCCCCCTTGATTTCTTCTTCAAATCCCTCTCAAATAGCTCTCAACTCGTTCAAAAATGGAGGAAAGAAATGAGCTAATCTCGCACAAATGGCCTTTAAAACATTCTGCCCAGCAATTAATTTCTTTAGTGTGATCGCGGCTCTAGCCACGCGATCACGATGCACAGACCCACCAACTCAATGCGATCGTATACCAATACACACGATTGCATAGAACAACTCTCCACCCCACACACGCGCCTCAGAATCCTCTACGTGATCGCACCAACACCCACGCGATCGCACTGCCTTACATGACCAACCTATGCGATCGCAATCCTAATCACGCGATTTCATAGAACAAAATGCCTGCCCCACTCTTTTACTCTACACGAACGCATTAAAGGATTCACTACTGCTAAAACACCAGAAAACATCAGACTTCTTCAGGTCAAAAAGTGCCCGTTTGAGCATCTGAAATACACCAGAGGCCCTCGGGACCTCAACCAATCCTACCATCACACCCCATAACATCATTCAAACTTAGTTGAGCCTTCGAAACACCAAAAACAATACGAAAACACCAAAATTACATCAATTTCAAACCTATGCACTTTGAAACTTCTAAATTTCTCCAACGATGCCGAAACCAACCAAAACACCTCCAATTGACCTGAAATTTTGCACACATATCCAAAATGACATTACAAACTGCTCCAACTTCCGGAATCCCATTCTGACCCAGATAGCTTCCACTGCCGACCAAAAATTGCCAAAAACTAACTTTCGCCAATTCAAGCCTAATTCTACACCAGACATCAAAACTTCATTCCGAACACACTCCTAAGTCCCAAATCACCTAACGAAGCTATCCGATCAATAAAATCCGTATTCCGAGGTTTTTTACCAATAAGTCAACTCCCAATTGATTTTTTCAACTATTAAGCTAATTTAAGAGACTAAGTGTCTTAATTCTCACCAGGACCACTCCGAACCCGAACCAACCGACCCAACACAACATAAATAGGCTAAGAAACATGCGATAAAATAGAAACGGGAAAAATGGAGCTAATCTCACGGAACGACCGGCCGGTTTGTTACATCCTCCCCCTCTTATATAAATGTTCGTTCTCGAACGGGTATAGAAACATACTTGGAGTCTCGAATAAGTAAGGATATCTCTCCCGCATCTCCCGCTCGGTCTTCCAGGTGGCATCCTCCACCGGCTGCCCTCTCCACTGAACCTTCACTGAAGCTATATCCTTAGACCTCAGCTTTCTGACCTGTTGACCCAAAATAACCACTGGCTCTACCTCATATGATATATCATCCTCGAGCTGAACCGTGCTGAAGTCCAAAACATGAGACGGGTCACCAACATACTTCTGGAGCATCAAAACATGGAACAACGGATGAATACTTGCCAAGCTAGGAGACAAGGCAAGTCTATAAGCCACCTCCCCAATCCTCTGAAGCACCTCAAATGGCCCAATGAACCTGGGACTCGGCTTTCCCCTCTTCCCGAACCGCATAACACCCTTCATGGGTGACACCTTCAGAACCACCTTATCCCTAACCATGAAAGACACATCCCGAACCTTCCGGTCCGCATAGCTCTTCTGCCTAGACTGTGCCATGAGAAGCCGCTCATGAATCAACTTCGCCTTACCCAACGCATCCTGAACCAGGTCTGTGCCCAATAGTCTAGCCTCGCCCGGCTCAAACCAACCAACCAGAGATTTGCACCTCCTACCATATAAACCTCATACGGAGGCATCTGGATACTCCACTGCTAACTATTATTATATGCAAACTCTGCGAGTGGCAGAAACTGGTCCCATGAACCCCCAAAATCAATGACACAGGCACGCAACATATCCTCCAAAATCTTAATAGTACGCTCCGACTGCTCGTCGGTCTGAAGATGAAACGATGTGCTCAACTCGACCTGGACACCCAACTCTCTCTGTACGGCTCTCCAAAACTGAGATGTGAACTGAGTACCTCTGTCAGAAATGATAGAAATTGGAACCCCATGCAATCGCACAATCTCCCTAATATAAATCTCAGCTAACCGCTCCGAAGAATAAGTAGTACCAATAGGAATGAAGTGCGCGGACTTGGTGAGCCGATCCACAATAACCCATATAAGATCAAACTTCCTCGAAGTCCGTGGGAGTCCAACTACAAAGTCCATGGTGATCCGCTCCCACTTCCACTCCGCAATATCAAATCTCTGAAGCAATCCACCTGATCTCTGGTGCTCATACTTGACCTGCTGACAGTTGAGACACCAAGCCACAAACTCAACAATAACTTTCTTCATCCTCCTCCACCGATAATGCTGCCTCAAATCTTGATACATCTTCGCGACACCCGGATGGATGGAATACCGCGAACTATGGGCCTCAGCCAGAATCAAATCTCGAAGTCCATCTCCATTGGGCATGCAAATCCGGCGCTGCATCCTCATGAGCCCATCATCACCAATAACCACATCCCTGGCATCACTGCGACGGACCCTGTCCTGAAGAACAAGCAAATATGGATCATCATACTGGCGTGCTCTAATCTAATCATAAAGAGAAGACCTGGAGGCTACAAAAGTCACTACCCGCAGAGGCGCGGATAGATCCAATCTCATCAACTAACCCGCTAAAGCCTGAACATCGAGTGCTAAAGGCCGTTCTACTACTGGAAGGTAGGCTAGACTCCACAAACTCTCCGCTCTTGTGACTCAAGGCATCGGCCACTACATTGGCCTTCCCTGGATGATATAAAATAGTGAGGTCATAATCCTTGAAAAGATCCAACCACCTCCTCTGATGCATATTCAGATCCTTTTGCTTAAGAAGATGATGCAAACTACAGTGATCTGTGAAAATCTCACAATGCACTCCATACAAATAATGACGCCAAATCTTCAAGGCGTGAACAATAGCTGCTAACTCAAGATCGTGCACTGGATAATTCTTCTCGTGCACCTTCAACTGTCTGGACGTGTAGGCAATCACCCTACCGTGCCGCATCAAAACCGCTCCAAGACCAACTCTCGAGGCATCATAGTAAACTATATAAGAACATGAACCCGTAGGCAAAATCAATACCGGAGTTGTAGTCAAAGATGAATTGAGCTTCTGAAAGCTCTCCTCACACTCCTCGGTCCATCTGAACTGAGCCCCCTTCTAAGTCAGTCTGGTCATAGGGGCAGCAATAGATGAAAATCCCTCGACGAAACTGCGATAGTACCCTGCCAAACCAAGGAAACTGCGAATCTCAGTAGCTGATGACGTTCTAGGCCAACTCTGCACCGCCTCTACCTTCTTCGGATCAATCTGAGTACCCTCACTGGACACCACGTGCCCCAAGAATGCTACTGAATCAAGCCAGAACTCACACTTCGAAAACTTCATATACAATCTCTTCTCCCTCAAGGTATGAAGCACAACTCTCAAATGCTGCTCATGATCCTTCCGAGATCGGGAATACACCAAGATATCGTCAATAAACACGATGATGAAAGAATCCAGATAAGGTCAAAATACACTGTGCATCAGGTGTATAAAGGTTTCTGGGGCATTGGTCAGCCCAAATGACATAACCAGGAACTCAAAATGACCATATCTGGTCCTGAAAGTAGTCTTCGGGATGTTTGGCCCCTGAATCTCCAACTGATAATAACCGGAACGCAAGTCAATCTTGGAAAATACCCTGGAACCCTGAAACTGATCAAACAAGTCATCTATACGAGGCGAGGGAAATCGATTCTTCGCCGTAACTCTGTTCAGCTGCCGATAATCAATAAACATACGCATAGAACCATCCTTCTTCTTTACAAACAACATCGGTGCGCCCCAAGGTGACACACTAAGCCGAATGAACCCCTTTTCTAGGAGTTCCTAAAATTGCTCCTATAATTCCTTTAGCTCTGCTGGTGCCATACAATAAGGTGGAATAGAAATAGGTTGGGTGCCTGGCACCAGGTTAATACCAAAATCAATGTCCCTATCAGGCGGCATGCCCGGCAGGTCTGCAGGAAACACGTCCGGAAAAGTCACGGACCACAGGAACCGAATCAATAGCGGGAGTATCACCATTGACATCCCTCACAAACGCCAGATAAGATAGACACCCCTTCTCAACCATGCGTTGATCCTTCGGGTAGGAAATCACCGTACTAGGCATATACTCAAAAGAACCTCTTCACTCAACCCTCAGACATCCCGGCATAAATAAGGTGACGGTCTTAGCATGAAAATCAGGAACAGCATGACACGGAGATAACCAATTCGTGCCCAATATCACATCAAAATCGACCATGCTGAGTAACAGTAGTTCCACTCAGGCCTCCAGACCCCCAATAGATATCACACACGACCGATACACACGGTCCATAACAACAGTATCGCCATCGGAGTCGACACATGAACATAGGTAACTAAAGACGCACGGGCATATCCAGAAAATGGGCAAAATATGAAGAAACATAGGAATATGTAGAACCAGTGTCAAATAAAGCCAAAACATCTCGGCGACAAACTGAGACAATACCTACGATCACTGCATCAGAGTCCATAGCATCCGGCCTAGATGGAAATACATACATACGGGCATGACCTCCACCAGCTCGACCTCCCGCTCTAGGGCGGCCTCTAGATGAATGACTACCACCCCTAGCTGCCTGGGCGGGTGCTGAAGTAACTGGAGCTGAAGTCGAGGGCTGGTCCCTCTACTGAGAAGAACTACTGGGATGACGGGGACACTTCCTCCACATGTGCCCAAACTCTCCACACTCAAACAACTCCCTGGAGCTGGAGGCGGGGACTTATAGAAACCTCTGGCACCAGAACGGCCACTAGAAGACTCATGCATAGAAGAGCTATGAACTGGTGGTGCTCGAGCTGCACTCTGAGCTGGGAGGGCACCAAATGAAGTACGGCCTGGCTGAGAACCACGGGGACCATGCCCTAAAGATGCACCACTATAAGCTGGGCAGGCTGACTAAGGAGGCTTGAATGAACGGCCTCTACCATGCTGAAACTTCCCCCTGAAAGGAGAACCACTAGAACTGCCTGATCCACGAGGCCTCTTGGCCTTCCTCCTCCCGCTCCTCGCGGTGAACCGACTCAATATCTCGGGCAATGTCAACAACCTGCTCGAATGTAGCATCTGATACTCTCTCCCGAGCCATAAATAGGCGGGCTGATAAGTGAGGCCATCCACAAACCTCCTAACCCTATCCCAATCAATGGGGACCAACTCGGTAGCATGACGAGCCAACTATGAAAACCGCATCTCATACTGCGTCACTGATAGCTCCCCTGATGCAGCTCCTCAAAAAGCATGCACTGCTCCTCCATGTGAGGCTGAGATACATACTTCTCCAAAACGATAGTGGAGAACTGCTGCCAGGTGAGGGGTGTTGAACAAAATTCCTACGCCTCTCAAAAGACTCCTACCAAGTGAAAGCAGCACCAGAGAACTGAAATGTAGCAAATGAGACCCCACTGGTCTCCAAATTCCCACCAGTACGCAGCATCCTCTAGCATTTATCCAGAAAAACCCTAGGCATCCTCGCCTTCATCACCACTAAATGTCAAAGGTTGTATTCTACTAAACCTCTCCAGTCTACGTTGCTCGTCCTCTGGCATAGCCGGAACCACGAAATCCCGAACTGGAGCAACTGGCTGGGCTGGAATCGCCTCGGTATCTGTTGGACCTGAGTACCCTGCTCAGGTGTTCGGGAAACTGGAGTCTGACTGCCTTCCTCGGCCTGAGAAGTAGCGGCAACTGCATGAGCAAGGGTGGTACACACCGTCAAGATTTGGGCCAAGGTCTCCTGAAAACCTGGAATAACAATAGGTACTGTCGGTGCCTGAGCTTGTCCCGCTAGAGTATCTATTGCGGGAATCTTACCCCGAACAGTAGGGGGATCAACAGGCACTACCCGGGTTGCTACACGGGCTGGCCCCTACCTCTACCATGGCCTCGACCGCGGCCTCGACCTCCCGCTGGTCTAGCTGGTGGCTGATCATCCTGATCGGTAGCGTGAGTCTTCACCATCTGTGAGAGATGGAAACAACAGAAGTTTATATTTCCAGAGTCGACAACATGCCACAATAGAATTCAAGAAAATGAGATTGTTCCTAAGGGTTCCGCAGCCTCTCGAAGATAAGTACAGACGTCTCTGTACCGATCCGCAAGACTCTACTAAACATGCTCATGACCGTTGAGTCCTATGTAACCTAGACTCTGATACCAACTTATCACGACCCCAACATCAAAATCGGCCGTGATAGCGCCTATCGTGGAACTAGGCTAGCCAATTCACATATTTACAGTTTCTTTCCAAAAAATCCCAACTTATTTTCAAGCATTTCATAAATTATATAGAATATGCTAAATCCATTAGGCAAAATAAATAGTTTACAGCCTAAACGATTCGCAAAACCCGGAGTCAACATGTCATGAGCATCTAAGAAATATACCAATAAGTCTACTATTATAATATAAAACCTCCGAACGAATAACTAGATACAACAAAAGAAGGGAAAACAGAGATGTTGCGGACGCTGAACAACTACCTCTATATCCTGAACTCCGGCTCTGCACGGAATAGATGGCTAACATTCAGTATCTGTACCTGAATCTTCACACAGGGGTGTAGGGAGTAATGTGAGTACTCCAACTCAGTAGTAATAAAAATAAATCAATTCTAAGCGGCAAGAAAAACATAAAAATCAATATCATCAGTTCACAATATGCACAACCTTTCTTTCCAGCTGTATATACATAGATATATGAAATCAACATGCTTTAAAAACCAACTTCAGTAAAATCTTTTGAAAAATGTGTTCTCCAACAATTTCCGGAAAAAAAAATAACCGAAGAATTTAGTATAAAATGAAATAAATCATAAGTATCCCCTCGAGCTAAAACATGAATCATAAATTGCCCCTCGGTCAGAACATCACTCAGCACCTCACAGCCACTCAGTACAATATCGTCGGGGTTTCATTCCCTCAGGACAAGATTTATAACCATTACTTACCTCTACCGGGCCACAACATTAATCTGTGATGCTCTTGCCCCTCAAATTTTCTCCCGATTGCTACGAATCTAACCAAAACCAGATCAACATCATCAGTATACGCTAAAGGAACACAACCAAATCAAAAACTATCAATTTATACAAAATTCTCGAAATTCGGCCAAACCCGAGCCTCGGTCCCACGTCTCGGATTTCTATAAAATTTATATCACTAGAAACCTCATCCTCCCACGATTCTATACATACCAAGAACAATAAAATCGGACTACAATTTCCCACTCAAATCATCAAAAGAAAATTACAATTTCATGCACCTTTCTTCCCCAAATTTGGGTTTAATTTCATCAATTTTCCGGTTTAATTACTTATAGAACGACATATAAACGAGTTATGAAGTTGGAACCTTACCTCCAAGCGAGCCCTCTTGATTTCTTCATCAAATCCGTCTCAAATAGCTCTCAACACGTTCAAAATTGTAGGAAAGAAATGAGCTAATCTCACACAAATGACCTTTAAAACATCTGTTCGGCAATTAATTTCCTCAGTGCGATCACGGCTCTAGCCACACGATCATGATGCACGGACCCGCCAACTCAATGCGATCGCATACCAATACATGCTATCGTATAGAACAACTCTCCACCCCACACACGCGCATCAGAATCCTCTATGTAACGACCCGACTTGTTCGCAAAATTTGAGGTCAATCGGACGTGATTTGATAGATTTCGGTATCAGATGTAGAAGTTGGAAAATTCTACGTTCATAAAGTTGGGATTTTAGTGCGATTCGTGGTTTTGATGTGATTTGAGGCCTCGAGCAAGTCCTCACTATATTTTGGAACATGTTGGTATGATGGGACGGGGTCCCGGGGGTCTCGGGTGGATTCCGGGTGGTTAACAGATCAATATTTAAAGTTGAAGAAGGCTGGAATTGCTGTCATCTGGTGTGATCCGCACCTGCGAGGATTTTCCGCAGGTGCGGCTTTGGCGCCGCAGGTGCGAGAGTGGGAAAGCTTGGTTGGGATCGCAGATGCGATGGAATTTCCGCACCTGCGAAGCCGCAGGTGCGAACTATGGGGCACAGGTGCGGAGGTAGGACCGTAGGTGCAGAAATTGTCCTGGGCAGAATGTTTTAAAACAAGGATCTTGGTTCATTTTTCTCACGGCTTAGGCGATTTTAGGAGAGCTTCAACAGAGGATTCCTTCATGCAATGTCAAGGTAAGTAACTCCTTCATGCCTCTAAGTTAAATACAAGATTATATGCATGGATTAGGCATGGAAATTGGTAGGAATTTTGGAAATATTGAAGAAACCTAGAAAATGAAAAATTGGATTCTTAGCCACGAATTGAGCATGAATATTTGAGTAAATTGCAATTTGAGTTAGTAAGGCTATGGGTAAAATATATCTTCGGGAAATTTAGGATTCCGGGTATGTGGGCCCGAGGGCATTTTTGTCATTTCACTAAGCAGGGTTGGGAAATTATATATTTTGGAATTATTGCAAATATTAGAGTATATTTTCATTGGGTTGTTGTTGTTTGGATAGTTTCAGGGCATTGTGCGTCCGTTTGGAGCCATCGGAAGGGCTTGGAGGCCGGTTATGGAATCTCGGAGCGAGATAAGTCTTCTTTCTAACTTTGTGAGGGGGGATCGTCCCCCTAGGTGAATTAATTCAGTACATGCTATTATCTTCGTGGGCTACGTACGCACGAGGTGACGGGAGTCCGTGCGTAGCTACTATTATGCCATGTACGGGTAGTCTAGGACCCCCTAGCATGCCTTACGTGTTGTACCTGTAATCCCGCCTGTAATATTAAATTGCTAATGTAATTGAAATCTTTATTGAATATCTAAAGAAGACTAGAGTCCATTTTCCTAATCATCTAGAAAGAGAACTGATTTCCTCTGTGGATAATTGTGTACCTGGTAAGGTTGTATTATGGAATATCATTAGACTTGACAAATGAGTTTCAAAACAAAGATTTAAAAACTATATTTCATGTTCCTTTAAGAAGAATTTTACCACTTTCCTGAGAAAAACTGCTTTCTTGAAAAAAAATACGGATTTATTATGTGGATATGTGTAACTTTGGGTGCCTGAGTCGCATGTATGATTCGCGAGCAGGATGACCCTGTATTTGCGTGTATTACTATGAGCACTTGAGTCGCAGGTATAATTTACGAGCATGCTGGCCTTATTATTTTTAACTGCGTCGCATGATCGATTCGCGAGCGGGGCAGATAGATGCATCTATGGTTCGGGTCGTTCGACCCTCGGCAGTGCACAGTTTACATTTATGTTGGTTCGGGCCGTCGAACCTCGGCATTGCTTGCGCATGATATTTGCTGCGTAGTTGCTATGATTTTTCCTGATTGCTGGCCTGAAATATTAAGTTGTCAATTAAAATGACAGAGATTTAAAGTTATTAAAAAGATTTTGGAAGAAGTTGTTTCTTCCCGTCGATTAATTGTTATTTGATTAAATCACCATGTTAATTAATTGTTATTAATATGACAAAGATATAAAGTGTTAAACGTGAACGTCATCGAAAATATTTATTCCTGATTGTAATGAATTGCCTATGATAATCATGCTTAATGTCACACTTAAATACTCTAAATTGACCATTAGAAGTGTCTAATTTGGCCTCTCGTCACTACCATTCTGAGGTAGGCGGGCAACTTACTGAGTACACGTTGTTTTTGTACTCATGTTGCACTTGCTGTGCATTTTATTGCACAGGTACTCTCATATCAATGTGGAGGATTCGGAGACTTAGGCGAGCTGCATCATCCGGAGGCGATCCGCAGCTGACAAAGTCTCCCTCGTACTCTATTGATTTTCATTTTTAAATTTCCTTGTCCATTTTGTATTTCGGACAGGCTTGTAATGATTGTATAAATTCTTAGAAATTGCTCATGTACTTGTGACACCAGGTTCTGGGGTATGTTGGGATGTGTTGGGATATGGTTGCTAAATTGTAATATTTAAATTATTATTTTATTCGATAGATTTTTATTTGGTAAATATGTAATAAAGTGAAAGGAAATGTTTTCGTAGATGTTAAAACCAAAAAGTTATTTCAATTAATTAATGATTTGGCTTGCCTGATATCGATGTCCGGCGCCATCACGACTTTAGGGATTTTGGGTCGTGACAACATGGTATCAGAGCGTTACGTTCTCGTAGTTCTCACGAGTCATGAGCAAGTCTAGTAGAGTCTTGCGGATCGGTGCGGAGACGTCTGTACTTAGCTTCAAGAGGCTATAGGACTGTTAGGAGTACTTCCCTTCTTGATTACTCATCGTGCGATTTGATTCCTTCAAGGCTTATGCCTATGTTTATTCCTACTCAATCTTACGCGTCGCGAGCGCTTGCTATGAATCAGGGATTTGAGGAATTGAAATGGTGCTACAGATGTAATTCGAGATGTTTCCATGTATAATTGGTTGGGGCTGTCTTTATGGCCCTACAAGAGAATAATATGTTGTTTCAGCTCAGTAGTTGTGTTTCTGAGAGCCTTAAGGCTATGCTTAGGTAGTGATGATGCTTGCGATTGGTTATCGTGTGATATCGATATGATGATAGAATGCTTGCCCGTATGTTGGGGGTGATAAATGGTTTGAAGGGAGGTCTACTCAGAGTGTGATTTCGAGATTTCAGTATTTTAGTTCCGGTAGAGGAAAGGCATTTGGATTATGAATGGTCCGGTTGGGGTTGATAAAGTAGTCAGACTTGGTGTCTTCAATAAGGTGGGATATGCACCTGTGACGTGAAGTCGTCGTCATTGATCGAATGAAATGTGTTAAGTTTGTCGGTGCTATGGTTTCTTCGGTTGCGTGGGGTCAGAGTATTGAGAAGAAGTATTGAAGAATGAGGTTGGTAGAGATTGATCATGAAATGAGGCTAGGCGGTGGTTCCATTTCTCGGAGGCCAGGTGTAAGAAGCGGAAGTCGAGCAGTCGCAAAGTGGGGGAGCGACAGCATAGCTTTGAATTTGAAGATATTGTCGCGCATGTAATGGATGTCCATGAGGAGCGGACGGACTAGTAAGTTGGTAAATGAAGCAGGGTGTAGGATGGAGTATTGAAGTCACAGAGAGTGTGCATTTCAACGTCGTTGGAAGGTGTTCGCGGGTGATTTCCACAAGTGGGTTATCTTCTGTGAATCGGTTAGCGATGGTGGGGTTGGCAGGTCTCGGTGGGGGTTCTAGTGTCTATTCGGTAGGAGGCAGAGTGTGTGAATGATGTTAGAGAGTTTGAGTATTTAGGGAGTTTTAGCAAGAGAATTTGGAAGAATTGGACGGATTGGTCGAGCAAGATCGTGTTATCAAAGGAGAAAGGATCTCGACAGGGTCTAGAATGGTGCAAGGAGTAGCTTCAGGCTAAGTGGGGGAGTCCCACCATCTGCAGTTGGGTTGTAGGATTGTGTTATCATAGGGTTGCGGATTGTCGGCGTATTGGCAATTTGTTACAGCTAAGGGAAATGAGTAAAATAGTGATTGTGCGTGGGATTTGATGAATGTGTGCAAAAGTTGGCCCTGTCCGGCCAGGGTTAGGCTTTGGAAGATTCAAAATTTTGCATAAGGCATAGATGACTTGTCAGGGTAGTGACTCAGTCACGTGCTTCAAGGGAAAGGGTGTTCATGTCCTAGAAGAACCTTGGAGTTGATTGTATTCGGGGCCCGTCAGAGTGGGTGAATCTCAATAGCAGTCCTGGTGAATTCCAGAGTTAAGAATGCGGCGTTTAAGGGTTTCAGGCATCAGTATGATCGATAATCGAGCTTTTGTAGAGTAACTTATGAGAAAAGGAAGACGGCTGTAATGTTCTATATTGTGTTTCATCATGCAGGATAGTATTGGGAGAGTGAGAGAAATAGACTCCGGATTGTAGAAAGATTATCAGAAGGGTATGAGACGGGTTGCGGGATTTAGGTAGCTTAGTCTCGTGAATCAAGGCCACTCGAGATGAGTGAGGGTTTATTTTGCTATGAGTTGAAGGAAGTTGCTATTATTCCTGGAGCAATTGAAGATGATTAAAAGAAGATAAATTGATTAGCCATGGTTGAAATGACACATTTTCGGCAGTGATCAGTTCCTTTGATGTGATTAAGCTACGCAGGTGGTTTGTGCCGGTGTGTGCGAGGCTTGTTGGCCACTATAACAGAGTTCATGTGGGATCACTTGAGTGCTATGGCCTGTCAGGTGTAGGCGGATCCCCGAAGGGTTATGGTGGTATAGACTACTCCTTAAGGATTTGCATGTTGGGTGATTGTGGGAATTCATTCGTGTGTTGACAGGGTACTCTTGAATTAAGTTAAGTAAAAGGTTTCTATGTGATGAAGTGTTCACCCCATTGGTTGTTCAGAAGTTATGGTTGGATTCTTGCGTTACCTCATATTGGCATGTTAGGTGCGATAAGCAGTATGTAACTGGGAGTAAGAATCAAGATTGCGGTTCGGTGTTAATAGGGATGTCATGAGCTCGGAAGAGCAAGAAAAAGTGATTCGAAAGTTCAGAGTAAGCTTGTGTTACGTTCAGTGTCACCTGAGATGGATATTCGGTGGAAGAGGCTTTGTACCCTGGTTATGGGTTCTTGATTTGTCTTACAACGTAGTATGGCCAATGGTGGATGTGCAGACTTGTTATCTTGTGGAAGGTCGTGGGAGCGTAACCGCGAAAAGATTGTGTAAGTGTGACATGTAGTCACTTGATGGATTGAAGATTTGGACTGATTATAAAGAAGTGCAATGTTGTGTACTTGAGAAGTTATGCCTGAGGGGCGTTCAGTACATTTGGTTGTGGATTACAGGGTGTTTGTCCCGGCTATGATGGTTGTTTATGCGTATTATGAGAGAAAGTGGGTTAATGTGGACCCAGGTAGAGCTATTAGCATAGTTTGGTGCGAGCAAGGTGGCTCAATGTTTGTGGATGGATTTAAATATGATTATGGACTCCGTATGAGCCAGGCATGTTCATTTCAGTACAGCGTTTTTCATGGAAAGGTATTAGAACAACGGGTGTTGTTTCGTCTTCGTCAGATTCATGTGTTATTATGATTGTGTCGTATGAGGATTGAAATAGCTTGGTAATTTCCTATGTGTTGAGGTCCCGTGTAGTGGGGATGTTATGTGAGCGGGATAGCTCTTGAGATCCAGAGTGTGTATATATATATATCACCTTAGTTATGCTTAAGTTTTGTAGCCTACGGCTTTATCAGTCTTCCCAGGATGGTATTGTGCACTTAGCGTGCTTGTGACCGATGTTTGATATTTGTAGTAGTGAGCGATTTAGCTCGGTGTGTGTCTTCGTACGTGAATTTTATGCTATTTGGACGGGGTGGTACGCCACCAGGGTTATGTTATTTGGATCGGGTGGCACGCCGCCATGGGTATGTTATTGAGATCGGGTGGCACGCCGCCACGGGTATGTTATTTGGATTGGGTTGCACACCGCACCAGTGTGATGATGAGTAAGGTTCCTATATTTATTTTCTTGTGTTTTACTTCCTATTTTCTGATAAGAATTTATATTAGTTACGTGAGTTGAATAGTCCCTTCCTGAGTCATTTCTTATTTATCATGTTCGAGTTATGGCCTATTGGCGCGATGTGGTATCATGTGACGTTGTTGGTCATGTTGGGGTGATTTGTTGTCTGAGCAGTTCATACTGGGTGAGACGGGACTATCGTATCAGGGATCAGTGCGATAAGGTTACGTGAAGTGTATATTAAAGAACAAATACCATTATTCAGGTTCATAATGAAGTGATGATTCTAGTCAAGAGGAGGTATTCAATGATTTGTTAACTCTGCAGTTGGGTATGAATTTCTGCACATTTCCTCCATTGTGGTGGTATCGTCAGCATTATGGCAGGATGTCTGTATATTTGTTATGAGGTGCATCAGGAGCACCAGATTCGTGAAATTTTGGCTGTTAAGGTTCAGGGAGTGTCATTGTGGTAAGATGATGTGTTATTCGGTGCATGGTGCTAATTCAGCAAAGGTATGCTGTCATGTTCGGGTATGTTGTGTTGTAGTCGATGCAGTGTTTATATATTGGAACTAGGCCTGGTTGAGAAAATTTCAAGTGTTGGAACTAGGTTCTGAGATTATTATATGGATAAAAGAAGAATCATCATATTTGATTAAGCTAATGTATTCGACTGGGTTGTGGTAGCACGGGCAGGTGCTCGAAAGGTTAAACAGTGATTTCAGGTAACTCCAGAGCAAGTGGGGGAGAATGTAACGACCTGACCGGTTGTTTTGAGCTCTAGCGCATCGTTCAGCGGTTTGAGGCTGTGAGCAGCTTCGTTTCAGGTGTTATGACTTGTAGGTGTGGTCGAAATTGAATTTCGGGAAGTTTAGAGTTGATTTGGAAAGAAAATTCTCATTTCAGAAGCCTTAACTCGGAGAAATCAACTAAGATTGGAATTTTGGGTAAACGGACTTCGAATCAAAATTTGAAGGTTCCTGCAAGTTCGTATGATGATTTTGGACTTCGGTGTATGTCCGGATCGGGTTTTGGATAACCCGGGAGCGTTTCAGCATATATTATGGAAGTTAGCATTTTAGAAGAATTTCATAGATTTGGACTTGAAGTGCATTTTAGTGTTGTTGATGTTCGTTTGGGATTTTGAGTCTGGGAACAACTTCGTATGATGATTCTGGAGTTGGGAGCGCGATCAGAAGTGAATTTGCATGTCCGTAGGTCATTTTGAAGTTATTTGGCTAAAGATAGAAATTTGAAGGTTTTTGAGAAATCCGACCGGAAGTGGAAGTTTTGATATCGAGGTCGGAAAGCGATTCCGAAAGTTAAAGCAGGTCCGTAATTTTGAATATGACTTGTGAGCAAAATTTGAGGTCAATCGGACGTGATTTGATAGGTTTCGGTATCAGATGTAGAAGTTGGAAAATTCTAAGTTCATAAAATTTGGATTTGAGTGCGATTCGTGGTTTCGCTGTTGTTTGATGTGATTTGAGGCCTCGAGCAAGTCCGCATTATGTTTTGGAACAGGTTGGTATGATGGGACAGGATCCTCGGGTGGATTCCAGGTGGTTAACGGATCAATATTTGAAGTTGAAGAAGGCTGGAATTGCTGTCATCTCGTGTGATCTGCACTTGCGAGGTTTTGGCCGCAGGTGCGGCTTTTGCGCCACAGGTGCGAGAGTGGGCAGGCTTGGTTGGGATCGCAAGTGCGATGGAATTTTCGCACCTGCGAAGCCGCAGGTGCGAACAATGGGGCGCAGGTGCGATTTTGGGCTGGAGTTGAGGAAGCCACAGGTGCGGGAGATTGGTCGCACCTGCGGGAGTGCATGTGCGGAGGTAGGACCGCAGGTGCGGAAATCGTCCTAGGAAGAATGTTTTAAAACAAGAATCTTGGTTCATTTTTCTCATGGCTTAGCCGATTTTAGGAGAGCTTCAAGAGAGGATTCCTTCATGCAATGTCAAGATAAGTAACTCATTCATGCCTCTAAGTTAAATACAAGATTATATGCATGGATTAGACATGCAAGTTGATAGGAATTTGGGAAATATTGAAGAAACCTAAAAAATGAAAAATTGGATTCTTAGCCACGAATTGAGCATGAATATTTGAGTAAATTGTATATTTGAGTTAGTAAGGCTATGGGTAGAATATATCTTCGGGAAATTTCGAATTCCGGGCACGTGGGCCCGAGGGCATTTTGGTCATTTCACTAAGAGGGGTTGGGAAATTATATAATTTGGAATTGGTGCAAATATTAGAGTATATTTTCATTGGGTTGTCGTTGGTTTGGATTGTTATTTGATTAAATCACGATGTTGATTAATTTTTATTAATATGACGAAGATATAAAGTGTTAAACGTGAACGGAGTCGAAAATGTTTATTCCTGATTTTAGTGAATTGCCTATGATAATCATGCTAGTGTCACACTTAAATACTCTAAATTTACCATTAGAAGTATCTAGTTTGACCTCTCGTCACTACCTCTTTGAGGTTAGGCGGGCGACTTACTGAGTACACGTTCTTTTTGTATTCATGTTGCACTTGTTGTGCATTTTATTGCACAGGTACTCTCATAGCAATGTGGAGGAATCAGAGACTTAGGCGAGCTGCATCATCCGGAGGCGATCCGCAGCTGACAGAGTCTCCTTCGTACTCTATTGATTTTCATTTTTAAATTTCCTTGTCCAATTTGTATTTCAGACAGGCTTGTAATGATTGTATAAATTCTTAGAAATTGCTCATGTACTTGTGACACCAGGTTCTGGGGTATGTTGGGATGTGTTGGGATATGGTTGCTAAATTGTAATATTTAAATTACTGTTTTATTCGACAGATTTTTATTTGCTAAATATGTAATAAAGTGAAAGGAAATATTTTCGTAAATGTTAAAACCTTAAAGTTATTTCAATTAGTTAATGATTTGGCTTTCCTGACATCGATGTCCGGCGCCATCAAGACGTTACGGATTTTGGGTCATGACACTCTACGCGATCGCACCAACACCCACGCGATCGCGCTGCCTTACCTGAACAACCTATGCGATAGCAATCCTAACCACGTGATCGCATAGAACCAAAATGCCTGCCCCACCTCTTACTCTACGCGATCGCGGATGAGTCCACGCGATCGCATTGAAGGATTCACTGCTGCTAAAACACCAAAAAACAGCAGACTTCTTAAGTCCAAAATGTGCCCGTTTGAGCATCCGAAATACACCCGAGGTCCCTGGGACTTCAACCAATCCTACCAACACACCCCATAACATCATTAAAACTTAGTCGATCCTTCAAAACACCAAAAACAACACGAAAACACCAAAATTATATCAATTTCAAACCTATGAACTTTGGAACTTCTAAATTTCGCCAACGATGCCGAAACCAACCAACACACCTCCGATTGACCTGAAATTTTGCACACATATCCAAAATGATATTACAAACCTGCTCCAACTTCCGAAATCCCATTCCGACCCCGATAGCCTATTTTCCACTGTCGACCGAAAATTGCCAAATACTAACTTTCGCCAATTCGAGCCTAATTCTGCACCGGACATCGAAACTTCATTCCGAACACACTCCTAAGTTCCAAATCACCTAATGAAGCTATCCGAGCCATAAAATCTGCATTCCGAGGTCATTTACCAATAAGTCAACTACCAGTTGACTTATTCAACTATTAAGCTAATTTAAGAGACTAAGTGTCTCAATTCTCACCACAACCACTCCGAACCCGAACCAACCGACCCAACACAACATAAATAGGCTAAGCAATATGCGATAAAATAGAAACGGGGAAAACGGGGCTAATCTCACGGAACGACCGACCGGGTCGTTACAAATTTAGTGGACACTATCATGTGAACCAACATGGATAATGTCAAGAAAACATAGAAATTTTATCCACATCGTAAAGGACTATTATTAAAATATTTAAATAATAAGTCATGGTACCATATAAAATTAGTACATACACTAATACTTCATTAAAACATCCATGTATATATATATATATATACATGGATGTTTTAAT